>LPNX010199386.1:305939-371960 GCA_001517045.1 Pseudotsuga menziesii | reverse complement strand
GATTAGAGATAGAAAAATAGGGGGTGTTTAAGAGAGAAAATGGAGCGGTGGGGTGTTAGGGAGAGAGAGGAGGGGGTTAGAGGTATGGAGAGGACGAGGGGGGTTAGTAAGAGTTAGGGGGGAGTGGGGAGTATGGGGGTATAAAATAATAAAAGTATTGGTATAATTGACAATGTGGTCAATTCTATAGTTATATAACAAGCACTCATTGTAGTATTTAAAACGCGCACTCATTTTGCTTCAATAAAATGCACACTCGTCATAGTATTTTAAAACACACAGTCATTTTTCTTTAATATAATGAGCATGAGTTTTGTTTAAATTCAAAAATGTATTCCCTCCAAATGATAAGGCTAAGCCTCCACCCATGCTTACATGGCATTCTTATGGCTATGTGTCTGCTTCAGAATTTGCTCTATATTCAACATGCCTATGCCTTGGAGTATGATACACCATGGCTAATTGAGAATTATATCAAAATTTGCATTATGCTCATGTTTAGCCATTGGTTACAGTATGCTACACCTCCAATTTTTATGAAATTTTAGAAACAGATATGACTTGTTTGTTGATTCCAAATATGTAATTTTTAACAAGAATATATAATTTTTTCTATTTGTTTCTTATATATCTTCTGTCATCACTCCTCAAATAAAAAAATACACTGTTAAAATTGTATGGTGCACTAAAAAACACTGACATCTACATGCCATAAACTAGCATAGATCCAAATCCTAGGCTCTATCAAGGGTCAAGGAGGATCAAATCTCTAGAGGGGATTTGATTCAAATCAAAAGACACATCTTTTTATTTAAGGTGGACATATAATATTTTTATTATTAATATTTAATATTATATATGCCCGAAATTTAATATTTTTTATTATTTTTTATTTTGTTAGGAACGAACATTACAACATCTCCCCCATACATGGTTTTAAAACCATGTGCAAGGCCCTCCTAAAACCATGGATTGTTTAGGAGTCCTTACACATGGTATTAAAACCATTTGCAAGGCCCTCCTAAACCATGTACAATAACACCATGGGTTGTTTAGGAGGCCTTGCACATGGTTTTAAAACCATGTGCGAAGCCAAAAAAAAATTGAGGATAATTCAAATTTTTTTTTTTATTGTATTTTAGGTAGGAACATTACAACATCTCCCCCATATTAGGTTGTTTTAATGGGGGACATTTATTTTGGCGGATAATTAATTTTTTATTTTTTAATGACCGACAAAATATATTTATTACTTCACAGTAAGTTTGATCACTTACATAATTAAAAAAAAAAAACTATTATTTTTATTATTAGAAAAATAGTAGTGCACAAGGAGTATATGTTCTCTATATGTCTATGAGTTTTCATAAGTTTATTCCATCATTCAGTTACTCAAAGGTTGCAACTACAAAAACATATATCTTATAATTTGTCCTAAAAATAAAAAGTCCAAAATCCAAATACACTCGGGGCTTACACACTTATTTGAATAACCAAATTACATAATATTTTCATTGATCATCCTATGATTTAACCATGCATTTTTTCTTGAACCAACTTCTTATAGTATGGTGGAGGTGGGGACGGGGACGGTGGAGGTGGAGACTTATAGTAGTATGGAGGAGGGGGAGAAGAAGATGGAGGAGGTGGAGAGTTATAGTAGTATGGAGGAGGGGGGGAAGGAGATGGTGGAGGTGGGGATTGGTAATAGTATGGAGGAGGAGAAGGAGATGGTGGAGGTGGGGATTTGTAGTAATAGGCAGGAAGTGGGGGTTAGTAATCCGCAAAAACTGTTGTTGAAGAAGCTATCAAGCACAACAAAGCGAGTAAGAGCGCCATGATAGTTGTCTGCAGCTAATTTCCTGAATCAATTAAATATGTTGCAACAACAATATTGATAAGAATTTGTGAATTTAGATGTGAGGTTGTGCTATATATACATGTATGTGGCAGTGGAGGGGAAGAGAAACGTTATGTGTAAATGACTGGGTCAAGCGTTGTTACAGTCCAATTGCATTTGTGTATAGACTTTGACTTTGTGGATGAAATTCTTGAAAATTGCAGGTTGCAAGAAGTGGGGTTACGTGATATCAGCTGACATAGAGAAAACAGGATTGTAAAGCATTTAATGTCATGCTTATATGGAAGGAGGAACCAGGTCAAGTCTATATGTCAGCAAATGACAATACTCGTAGTACTGTTTTCGAGGAAATGGTGACATTTTACTTCGAATATGTTGGGCATATACTTAGTAAATGCAGATTTTGTATTAGCTATGCGTTCTTTATCCGAGACTAAGGACTAAATCAATGCATGTTGTACTGATGTGCCAGTTTCTCCATAATCTTGTGTTATATCAGATGTGAAAAAACAGTAATTTAGGTTTTTCTGTGGTGTTACTAATTTAATTAGTTTTCAAGGATATTAAAATACATGTCTATTTCGAGACAACTAAAAAACAAATCCACTGGAACAAAATGAAAATATTATGAAGAAGACTTTTAATCCTTGGAAATCGTCAAACTAGATTAGCTAAAATCCATTATTATAAGCCGCTATCCATGTAGACAGGCGACCTATTCTACAAACTCGACCTTGTCAATATATACCGCTGGCTCTTTTATGTTTGAACTATTCAAAGTTTTACAATCTTTAAAATTCCTTTCTCTAGATCCATAAAATGTGTTAATATGGAACTCGTTGACACTAATTTGTTAATATGGAACGGATTGCCGGAACTGGAAACGATTCGAGAAAGGGAACGTGTTTTGAATATATATATATTTAACCTTCAGAACTTCTTCAAGCAATTAACCGCTCTTTCAAAACTTCTTCAAGCAATTTACTGAGCTTTGTAGATTTGCCATTTTGATATACAGAAATTTTCTGGAGTGCAGCACTGTTCTATTAACACCTCTATACAAAAATGGAAACCAAACCAGACTTCTGTCAAAACAACCATTAGACCTCAACACTGACTAGTGCCCTCAACCCCAAAGAAAAGTGCTTTAAATATACCAACACTTAAGCAAATTATACAACCTAAAAATACCTTCCCAAATCCATAACGAAATGGGTAGATTGTGTGCCTATCGCTCACCTTTCATGGGGCTAGATTGTTTGCCTCCTTTCTCCCTACAAGGTTGGACAACCCATGGCATAACAACTTACAACTTAGCATAACAGCTTACAACTCACTATTTTTGCTAATACCTATTTCATATTAATGATCAAATCCATTGTGCACTTTACCCTGTTCGAAAGTATTGAACTTGTACTTTTGAAAGATCATAAGCCATTTATGAGATCTTCCTAGACGGAGGTGTTTATTATCCAAGATAATAATATTTGTTTGAAATTTTTTTAAATTTTTTGTAAAATTTATGCAATGCACATGTCCACTATGTCTACTTCTTAACTTTTTATGTGGTTAATCTTTTACATTATATTTATTATTAGTCTCAGCACGGTAGAGATTATAGCAATTGATAAGTTGTCAAAATTACATTGATTTTTTATTAATTTTTTAACAAATTTATAGTTACTTTATAATGTTTGGCTAAAATTAATTATTAATTTTATTTTTTAAATAATAAAATATGTTTTTTAGTTTTTAAAATTAAAAATTACTATTTTATAATTGGTTGCAAACTTTGATTTGACTAAATAACCCTGGTTGAAGGTGATAATTAGTTTTAAAAAATTGTTTTATTTGAAAAAAAATCTAGAATTGCCACATAGTTAAAAAATGGTATACATATTAATTATTTTACAAATACCAAAGCATCATTAATTAGTTTTAAATTGCTCATTTATGGCACCTCTACTTACACTTTCAATTTCCTAGAAATTCCTTAAGATTTGATTTAAATGCTTCAAGTACTCAAGATTTAATTTGATTTGATTTGATTATTTTAGATTTAATATTCATTTAAATGTTCCATGTTTTAATTTTTTTTATTTAAAATGATGTAAACATAAAATTTAAAAATATATTTTTTAACTTTTAGAAAGTTATAATATTAAGTTAAATATAATTTACAATTTTTATAATGTTTTAATATTAAAATTGGTTTCTTATTTATTAATTTTTTTAATTTCTCAAGACTTTTAATATAAACATTTTTTTATTATCACCTAAAAATGAAATGATTTTTTATAAAAAAATAAAAATAAAAACAAAAAATTAGATGAATTTAAAAGGATTAATCTTTTAGTTAGTGCTCAAAAACTCACATTAGTTATTTTTTGGATTCATATTTTATATTTAAAAAAAACTTGATTTAAATATAGTTATATTTTTGGATTCAATTTTTTTAAAATTCAGAGTAATGGTTTTAAATGTTTACTTATTTGCTTCTATAGTTTTGTTCACAAGTATATAATACATGGTAAATAGATGATATTGTATTTTTATTATTTTTTTTACCAACAAAAAATAATAAGTTTACTTAACAAATTGTGATTTTAAACCATTCAAAACAATTCTTTTGTTAAAATATCATTTAAACAAATTATAATAATAATAATGTTTATAAGACAATATAAAATTAAATAATTTAAAAAAAAATCAATATCACATAATAAAATGAAATTAACCTTATATGTTTTACTCAATATATTACTTTAATTAAAGAATTAAGTTTTTTTTGTTGGCAAAGTGGTGGAAACCCTAAGCACAAAAGAGGGGCATCTAACACCCAGCCTGGACCGCACCAACCCTTAACATGGTTGGATGTTTTGGTATCCTCTTAACCATAGCCCGCCACCAACTGTTCTATAACATGGTTGGATTTTTTGGAATCCTCTTAACCATAGCCCCCCACCAATTGTTCTATATCTCTGAGTAAATTAAAGAATTAAGTTAACATTACATAAATTAATGAATTGTTTTACTGAATATATTATTTTAATTAAAGAATAAAGAAATATATTGGTTAGTAATAATTTTTTTATGTTATGTAGATATATTATCTATATATGAATAGTTTTTGAAGATTTATTTTTTTAAATTTATAATAATAATATTTACAATGCAATATAAAATTGAATAATTAAATAAATGACATTTAAAATTAAATAAATGAAGTCAATCTTACATGTTTTCAAGATCTATTCTTTTTAAATGCTGTAAATTATGAAAATGTTATTTATTTAAAGTATTTATTTTGTTTATTAGTTTTTTAGCTATAAAAATGAGTGAATTTACTCAACAAATTGTGATACAATCAATTAAGTTTGTTACAAAAATATGAACTAAAACTATCATGACACAAAATAATCTTGAAATAATTACATTGTCTATCAAAAGATAATGGTTGTCCATCATAACCATGGCACATTATCTACTAACTATTTAACATCACAAAATAAACAATTAAAATTATATAAATAAAGTAGTGATTACATATAATCATTAACGAAGTCATAATCAAATATTGATGTTAATTACTTAAACAATAAAACAAAAAAAAATAATACTAAGACAGGGACTAGCTGCTTTACACTTATTATACTTATTTTATCGAATTAAAACATGATTTTCAGAAAAAAAAAATCATTCGATATTCAATGAACTTATTTGACATATTAATGCCAATAATTGTACGTGAAATATCCACATGAATACGAAACTACTTTTTCGAATGCGGACATCAAATAAATGGTTTTGAATTATATCCTTTGGTAGCTCAAAATTATCATGGCATCTATTTCTTTATTAAAGCTTCGAGTGATATATCATGCCATCTATGCCATGAGTTCAATATCATGCTATTCTTTGGAATATATGAACTAAATCATAATCGCCACATACTAGCTAGGATTTCGACCCATTTACAACCGTCGAACAATGATCATACTCTTTGATCTTGTACAACAAAACTAGCCGTACAATAATGTCTTAATCCTTTAGTATCGTTTTCTTTTATTTTACATTTCCACGTAGAGTATCATAACTTTCCATCTATTTTTTTATGTCCTTGTTTGTTTGTAGTAGAGATTTATCTTAAATCCAAATGTTTTAGGTATTAAGAATTAAGATGAATCAATTTTATTGAGGTGTAATTTTTTTCTTAATGTGTAAACAGGGTTCTGTCTTTCCCATACAATGATTCATAATCGGGGAAAGAATTCTGAGGTAATAAAAACCTTGGGAACTTTGGGTCTCACCAGGATAACTTGGACATTGATTGTTTTAAGGAAGGTGTATAGTTCATTCTTGCCCTAGGTCAGGGGGTTTCCTGCGTCAAGTATCTGTGTTAGGGCTATAACGGAAGTAGATCTTCCCCATTCGGTTGTATATATCGATGGATGAACGGAGTCCGCGGATCAACTCAAAATAGTGGTTACAAAGGTATGTTTTGACAGATTTGGATTAAATTTTAGTTACACCTCAATAAATATAACTATCTTGGTGCTTAGATCTATATTTAAGATGGAAGTATGCACATTTTATTTTTTGTAAGTTTTGCATACAATTTAAAATTTAGCAATCATATATTATCAAGGAGTTTTTTTTCTTCTTATGATGTATGTTATGTGATAACAACTTCCTCATACTACGCTATAGCGCACCTCATATCGTTGCAACAATGCATATGGGAATTCTTTACTTATACCGTATATGTCCATCTTATGTAACCATTTTATCATTATATAGAAACTCACAATTGAAGACACGTAAATTGGGTAATGGTAGTTGTAGATGACACCAAGGAAAGAAAAACACCTAGGGGTAGCACCTCAAAATCCCTTATATAGACAGTGTTGAGTATATAGGGGGAGCTAGTAGAGAATAAGGGATTGATGCATATAGATACAATACACTTGGATGTCAAGATGAGGGTATCCATTTTAGTCACATGAATGGATTTTTAGAAGAATTAACTTCTTAAATAGCCACTAAGCATAGTACAATAAAAAACAATAGTTCAATTTTAGAGTTTTAGACAAAAGAAATTATATAAATAATAAAATATCCTACGCCCCTCTTAGATATTATTAGTTCTTTATAGAAATACAACATTGAACCAGAAGGGGGGAAAAAAGAGTAGGGTTTATGTTCTATTTAATAAATTGATGCCTCCGTCCTTATGAGCCCTACACAGTGGGTGAAAGGGGTGATTAGCTCATTTGTGATACCTTCAACAATAATTGACATCCTTGGATTAGTGCTTCTCAACTCCTCAAATCAATGTGGCATGATTACTCAACACCTCTCAATGTCCTCGATGAAGAGTGCTATCGAAAAATTATTAATATGTGAACATCTTTTCCAACATATTTAGCTACCTATTATACTACTGCATAGTTTGATTGTGATAATAAAGTAGGACCCTTTTATCACCTTGAAAATAATGAAAATTAATGATTTTCAATAACTCATGAATGTAATCCAACAAACCTCAAATATTTGATGTCTCTAGTTAGGTCCCACAATGCTAAAATCCAAATATTTTAGAGGTTTTAACGAAAATTGATGTTTTGGTAATGCCCAATGACATCACAAAATTAAGACATACATTCACTAATTTTTGAACTTATTAGTATTATAATCCAATGCCCCAATAACATCACATCCAACAACATATGCAATAAAGATGATATTAGAGATGATTTAGTTCAATGTCACTTTGTTGCAACTTCATGCCCTAATAAGTTGAGAATAAGATACACATGTCCATAAGAAGAATTTTATATGTAATTTATATGCACAAACTAGAGGTCTCAACCACTACTAAGCTTAATTACATTATTTTCTTTGCAATATATTAGAAAAACTATGTTGAAGGAGAGCATTTTATATCAACATTTTAGGCCCTCAAGCAAGTCCAACCTGTTAAAATAATCAACCCATAGTTTACCCACTTAGACATTAATTTCATTATTTTTGTCTTATTAGCCTAGTTCATGTGTCCCACCTTGTGCAAGTTGTCATTTGCCTATCTATAATGGTCAAACTTGACTTATTTGACTCATGTAGCACATGGGAGAGCTAAAGGAATCAATTCTGCTTTATTCCTGGCTTCCTAGGCGCCCTTCTGCTTTTTCTGCTTTATTCCCTGCTTTTTCAGTGTTTTAAGGCAAAAGGAAAAGCTAGACTAGGTGAGGTTGACTAGTTTTTTGTCCTACACATCCTCCTCTCTTTTCTCCATGCAAAAGCATGTATGAGCTGCCATTCCACCACTCTTTAGCTTTCCTAAGCCATTTTGCCAATTCGTGAGCTCCATGACAGATTTGGGATCAGCTTTTTACACCTATGGGGGTTTTGCTTATTTTTAGAAAGCCTGCTTTATGCTAGATTCGAATTGCTCCTCATGCATTTGAATCCTTGATGTATGTTATTTATTCAGCAACCTATTATTTTATAGGGTTTTCTATTGTACACTGAGTTAATACAGTTTAGTGTTCAGCTCCAATTTCCAGTCTCTTTGTGAGTGATTTTGCATGATCAATTGTTAATTGTTGTGAGTAAAATTAATCTATCACCTGGTTCAATTTCCACATGGTATCAGAGCCATTGTATATTGTTTCTTTCCTTCAAAAATTGTTTTGCAGGTTCGACATCAGTGACTAGGAGCCTTCTACTGACAGTCGGGACAGATTTTCTAAGCTATGGATCAATCACAGAAAACTATCTCGACTCATTTCAATTTCTTTGAATGGAAAGAAGAGATGGAGATACTGTTGAGAGTGACAGGCCTCTACAGGGTGACTATGGCAACAGAAGCAGAGCCCAATGCAGCTGCAGAGAAGATAAAATGGCACAACAGGAGGGATGAGGCTTATGGCCTCCTGTGTCTGAGTATTTCCAGAGACCTCCTTTTCCATCTTGATGGATTGACATCACCGAATGAAGTATGGGAGAAGCTTGCTGATCTTTTTGGAAAGACAGATGAGATGAGGGGACATCAAATCGAAAATGAGCTGATTTCTCTGAGTCCTTGAATAGCTTTGAATCCCTGCAGCTATATTTCCCCAAGTTCAAAGCACTAGTTTTGCAGCTGAAACAGTGTGGGATCGAAAAGAAAGATGATCAGCTCGTACTGGCCATCCTCTCGAAGCTAGGCCCTGACTATTCAGTGTTTGTTTCAACCTTCTATGCCACAAAACTGACAGCTCGAACCTGGAAGATGCCTAGCCTTACAGATTTCATGGAATCTCTCACACAAGAACAAGATAAGCTGGTGATGATGGGCACCATCAAACCATCCAAAGATCAAGCTTTGATTGTTGGAGATTCGAAGGTGGATTCAAAAGGCAAAAAGAAAGATAAAAAGCCAGCTGAGCAAAAGATAGACAAGAAACAGTCTCCAGAGGATCCACAAGGTCCCAAGAAGAATTACCAGAAAAAGAAGAACAAAGGTGAAATGAACAAGTGCGCATACTGCAATAAGGGAAATCACTTTGAAAGCTCTTGTATGAAAAAATAGATAGACATGCTGACCCAACTCCTGGAGAAGAATGGCATCTCCCTTCCAGAAAGCTCAAAGAAGAGAGAAGGAGGATCAAGTTCAGATGGCAGAGAGAGACTTCATGCTCTAGTTGTTGGCACATCAAGCTCACCCAGTTTTATCATTGATTCTGGAGCTTCAAGACACATGGTTTTGACTAAGGAGGCCTTCTCCTCGTTGGAGATGTCGAAAGGACCATCTATTGTACTGGGAGATGACTCTCTCACTGAAAGTAAAGGCAAAGGAAGGATAGATCTTGATCATGGTCAATTCAGCAATGTGCTGTATGTGCCTGGTCTCACCTCCAACCTCTTGTTAGTGTACCAGATGACCCACACTGGGTCTCCTAATAAGGTCATATTCTCCCTCGATGAAGTTGAGATCACAGAGATCTCAACTGGTAGATTCATTGCAAAAGGAGTTTCAAATCATGCTCAAAAGGTATACATGTTCTCACACTTCCTACCTTACTCAAACCCCTCTGCTCTTCTCATTCATGCTAATGAAGCCAACAAGCTTTGGCATGAAATATTTGGCCACCTAAATTACAAGTATCTTTCTGATCTTAGTGAAAAAGAGATGGTCATAGGGTTGCCCAAGATAAAATTTTCCAAAGGAGTCTGCCAAGGTTGTATCCTAGGAAAACACCCAGAGCACAAATTTGAGAGAGCTAGTCATGAGAGAACCTTTGCACCCCTCGAGCTGATCCACAGTGATGTTGCTGGCCCATTCCCTCATATGTCCATGAGTCAGGCCAAATATGCATTGACTTTTATTGATGACTTTTCCAGGTATTGCTGGGTTCACTTCCTGAAACACAAGTCTGAAGTTTTTGGCCTATTCAAAGTCTTTAAGGCTTTGGTTGAAAACCAGTCTGGAAGGAAACTCAAGGCCCTCAGATCTGACAATGGTGGTGAGTATGTCAAGTCTAAGTTTATTAATTATTGTGCAGATGCAGGTATTCAGATGCAGCATTCTATCCCTTACACACCACAGCAAAATGGTGTTGCTGAGAGGAAGAACAGATCACTGAAGGAGATGGCAACATGCATGATGGAGGCCAAAAATTTGCCACCAAAGTAATGGGCCGAAGCTATCAACTGTGCATCCTATATCTAGAATAGGGTGACTCACAAACAGCTTTATGGCATGACTCCCTTCGAAGCATGGAGTGGGCACAAGCCAGATGTGACCCATTTCAGGATTTTTTGGCTCAAAGGCTTGGGCTAGAATCCCGACAGAGAAGAGGAAGGCTTTGCAGCCCCAAAGCCAAGAGTGTATTTTTGTTGGATACTTTGAAGATTCAAAATGGTACAAACTGATAAATTTGAGCACAAACAAAGCCTTCATCGAAAGGTGTGTTCAGTTTGAAGAAGAACCCCTTGCAGCAGTGGAAGTTGGTGAAGCCTCTTCACCACCTGAACCTCAAGAAGTAAGTAAAGAGTTTGTTGAACATCCTGATTCTGATTTGTCTGATGGAGATGAGTTTATTGTAGACCCTAACATACCTACAAGGCCAAAATGGGCAGCCAAGACACTACATGCAGCAGGAGAGCTAGTTGGGGATCCCAATGACCCAAGGAGGACTAGATCTCAATTTGAGAGTGGTCTGTGCATGAAGGATCCTATGTTTGCTGAAAAATTCTATTTGATGGTGGAGTCTGATCCTCAAACATATGAAGAAGCAGCAGGAGATCCAAGATGGAAAATAGCCATGAAGGAGGATTTCAGCTCACTCCAGAAGAGAAACACATGGGAGCTAGTGGATCTTCCTCCAGGAAGAAAGTTAGTCCAGTGTAAGTGGGTCTATAAGACCAAATTTGCTGCTGATGGTTCACCACTGAAGTAGAAGGCTAGATTGGTAGCCAAGGGCTACTCACAGGTTCATGGCATAGATTACAATGAGACTTTTGCCCCAGTGGCAAAGATGGATTCCATCAGGCTAGCTCTAGCCATTGCAGCGTCAAGGCAATGGGAGGTACATCACATGGATGTAAAATGTGCCTTCCTAAATGGAGATATCACTGAAGAGATATATATGCAGCATCCTCAAGGTTTTGCTACTAACCCTTCTCTTGTGTGCAGGTTGAGAAAGTCATTGTATGGGCTAAAGCAAGCCCCCAGGGCTTGGTATGCCAAGATCGATAGCTTCTTGCTATCACTGAATATTGTTTGGTGCAAATCAGATCCAAATGTATATTTGAAGTTAGTTAATGGTTCATTAATTATCATTGTGTTATATGTTGATGAACTCCTCATTACAGGAAGCTCACAGGCTAAGATTGCTTCCTTGAAGGAGCTGTGAACCAAGCCTTCTCCATGACAAATTTGGGGCTCTTAAGTCAATTTTTGGGGCTTGAGATTGCTCAAACCAAAGCTAGAATCAAGGTGCACCAGTCCAAATATGCCTTGGACTTGCTGAAAAAATTCAGAATGAAGGATTGCAAAGCAAGCAAAACTCCTTTCCTTTCAGGAGTGAGGCTGGAAGAAGTTGATTCTTCACCTATGGTAAACAATACACTGTATAGGAAATTGATTGGATGTTTATTGTATCTGAAACATACTAGACCTGATATTTGTTATGTAGTAAGTGTGGCTTCTAGATACATGGATCGGCCTCATGAGATCC
The DNA here is from genome assembly GCA_001517045.1 of Pseudotsuga menziesii. Classification (NCBI taxonomy): domain Eukaryota; kingdom Viridiplantae; phylum Streptophyta; class Pinopsida; order Pinales; family Pinaceae; genus Pseudotsuga; species Pseudotsuga menziesii. Next base: position 359,876 of record LPNX010199386.1, on the reverse strand, counting down.
ATTGGAAAGCAGCCAAAAGGATCCTTAACTTTGTTTAGGGAACAAGGACACATGGGATCTTCTATAAAGCAAAATCTGATCTTGATTTGATTGGATTTACTGATAGTGACTGGGCAGGTGATAGCACAGATAGAAAGTCCACTTCAGGATATGTGTTCATGCTTGTAGAAGGGCCAATCAACTGTTCAAGCAAGAAACAAAGTGCCATTGCACTCTCATCTACATAAGCAGAGTACAGAGGAGTTGTTAATGCAACAACTCAATGTTTATGGTTACAGGGTTTACTTGGAGAGTGTGGATTCGAACCAGAGTACTCAACTACCATCTACTGTGATAACCAGAGTACCATTCGAATCTGCAAAGATCCAATTCAGAAGCAGAGAACCAAACACATTGAGATCCATATGCACTACATCAGAGAACTTGTGCATGATGGCACCATTCACCTACTCTTCTGCTCATCTTCAGAACAAGTAGCTGATATCTTCACCAAAGCATTTTGTGAGAAGACCTTCAGCAATCTCAAATCACTGCTGGGGATTTCTGATCATGCTGTGAAAGCATGAGTGAAGACAAGATTCTACAATTTTGTTTTACAGTCCATGTTTAAGGGAGGATTTTCCCAAGTTGGTTTTGCCTCTTTCCTTGTTTAAATGGACATGCAGTATGTAAAGGGTGACTAAGCCTTGTTGCTAGGCCCTATAATTTTCTGATATATTACTCATAAGTTAGGCTTAAGGGGGGGTGTTAGAATAATCAACCCATAGTTTACCCACTTAGACATTAATTTCATTATTTTTGTCTTATTAGCCTAGTTCATGTGTCCCACCTTGTGCAAGTTGTCATTTGCCTATCTATAATGGTCAAACTTGCCTTATTTGAATCATGTAGCTCATGGGAGAGCTAAAGGAATTAATTCTGCTTTATTCCTGGCCTCCTAGGCGCCCTTCTGCTTTTTCTGCTTTATTCCCTACTTTTTCAGTGTTTTAAGGCAAAAGAAAAAGCTAGACTAGGTGAGGTTGACTAGTTTTTTGTCCTACACATCCTCCTCTCATTTCTCCATGCAAAAGCATGTATGAGCTGCCATTCCACCACTCTTTAGCTTTCCTAAGCCATTTTTCCAATTCGTGAGCTCCATGACAGATTTGGGATCAGCTTTTTACACCTATGGGGGATTTGCTTATTTTTAGTAAGCCTGCTTTATGCTATATTTGAATTGCTCCTCATGCATTCGAATCCATGATGTATGTTATTTATTCAGTAACCTATTATTTTACAGGGTTTTCTATTGTACACTGAGTTAATACAGCTTAGTGTTCAGCTCCAATTTTCAGTCTCTTTGTGAGTGATTTTGCATGATCAATTGTTAATTGTTGTGAGTAAAATTAATCTATCACCTGGTTCAATTTCCACACAACGTTAGGAGAATAAAAATCTCACAAATTTCCTCTCTCTGTTAAGATATTAATATGAATTTGCATCAGAGATCAACCTCAATTTATTATGCCGCCTTGAATAATGAATGTGCATGTTCTTGAGAAGGCTTCAAGTCATTTTTTTGTGATGTATAATAAGATTCCAAGATTCTTAAATAGTTTGAAACCATCGCCTCGATTGACATTATTCTCAAATATGTTGATTTCTAAGGCCAATCTAATTTTTCTCTTGTAGTAATGCAAGATTTTAGTCAATACTTTTGAATCTGCTCAGAAAATATGATGTTTAGAGTTGTTAATATGTTCCATAATGGAATATTTCTTGATATTTTATGGTGTATATGATCTAAAATTACAGGATCTTTATTAACCATGAATTATTTGTGAATGTTTAGTAGTTAATTCTTCAAAAAGGCCTTTAATAGTGAGAATAAAAATAAAATATTCAAATAAATAAGAAAATTAACAGAGATTCAAACCACAAATTATAAGGCCGCAGATGATAACGACATTCATTTCTAAAGTCCTACATCTCTGGCTCCACTTTTAGTGAGACCATTTTCATTATTTTATCAAATGCTACAAAATCACATTAATTCTAGAAACATATCTACATTTTGTCTATCTTTTGCAGAAACATATTGCTGGACAATGTGATTCTACACTTTGATAAAGACCTCTTTTGGTATTCAGTATAAGAAACTTTGTCTCCTATGCTACATGGATCCACCTCGAAGCCTTGTTGAACCTTCAGTGTATTGGAAAAAGTTTAGTTCAATTATGTTAAGCCGATTCTATCAATCTGAACCTCTCTATAGTTTGTACTGTGTACTCTAACTCTTGTGCCTATGCCAAAATTGTGTTCAAATAGAAAAATTGGTGTTGTTTTAGATCTGTAGGTAATGTGTCGAATCATACGCATAATCTAATCCACAACTAAGAATATCTCTTTCAAGACAAGATCAAGCCTGATGGCAAGAGTTTCAGATCATATCAAATATTTTGGGATAAAGAACTCCATGGTTGTTTATCGCTAGATTAAACTAGTGGTCATCGGTTTTGTTGGATTGTTAATTAAAGTATGTTGTTGATTTTTATAACTTTTCCAATCCCGACATTGTAAATCACAATTAACCGATACCGACCGACTAATATCGATTGGAAGTCAACAGTCGACACTATTCAAACAACCATATCAATGATCCTTCCAATTTTTCAATCTTGATGTCGAAATTTGGAAGTCATCACTGGATTGACAATCATCACCAATGATCTTCCTGACTTTTGATCCACATTGTTGGTATGTCATAAGTCAAAATTCAGCAATAGGCCCATATCACTGCCAACTGATCATTGATAACTTCCTCGTTAGGAGTCCATTTTTAATGAAACGAGCAATGATAAAAAATATAACAATGATTTCTATGCAACTTTAAATTTTTGTTCAACATTTGAAGATTTTAATTTTTTTTCATTTGGGAGATGCTCCTGGATCAAACATCCCCACTAAAATATTTTGGACCACCAATAACCTATAATTACAAAGTAAACAGGTGGGGGTACAACGCTCTCACGTTTTTGGTCTCTGTCTGCTGCGCCTTGCTTGGATGCATTTATTTAAGACCCACATAAAGATATTCCACATGTCCTCTTCGTCAAGTTGTTAACCCCCTTCCAAGAATCATGTCTTCCTATAACTCATCAAGATACTCAGGTGCAAGGTCACCAACATAAGGAATATGAACATTCTCCTCTTGATCCATGATTATTGTAGGCTCATAAAATTTCAGGTTTTCTGCATTCATAATAGAATACATATGCTTATATGAGGTAAATCTAGATGGAGAGCATTATTGTTAGCTTTATACAAAATTGTGAAGGGTCCATACCTGTGTGGTCAAAGTGTTTTTCATTCACCTTTAAGTCAATATTTACTGATATGAAACCAAACTTGATCACCCACTTGAAAATGATGATGCACTCGATGCTTATCACGACTTGTCTTGTATTTGGCTTGGTTGTTATCCAATTTTTCCTATATTTCATGGTGTACCAATTAGATCTGCCGGATGAACTTCAAAACTTTTTCTGTCTCAACTTTCCCATCGTCTACATAATCTTTCCCATAGAAAAATGATAAAGGAAACTTTGGAAAGTATCCAAAACATGTCTCAAATTGATACTTTTTGTGGAAGAGTGAATGTAATGGTTGTAGGCATGTTGTACATAATGCAATTGCTCATCCCAAATATTAGGATGATTAAAATAATATCCTCAAATTAACCACTGTGTGGTTGATTACTTTAGTTTGTCTGTCGGTTTGTGGATGAAAAGCAGTTCTCTTATTCAACTTAGTACATAAGCTCCAAGAAAGTTGACCAAAACTTATGAAAAAAATGACAATCCTGATTAGATATAATAGAAGTTGGTAACCCAAAATGAACCCAAACATTTTGAAAGAATAAATGAGTGGTCAACTTTGTTGTGACCTACTTTTTATAAGGAATTAAAATGAACATTTTATTGAACCTATCCACAACCACATACAAGTAATCATTTCCTTTCCTAGACAGAGGAAATCCTCTCATAAAATCCATAAACACACTTTCCCATGGGAGAGAAGGTATAGGGGGTGGAGTGTACAAGCCCAATTTTCTATTACTTGGCCTATAGTAGTACACATTACACATCCCTTTACATATTTTGATACAGTCTCATTCATATTAGGATAATAAAAATACCTATGAAGTGTTAGAGTTTGCAGTTTAATTCAGATATGTTATATCTTTAATCTAATGCAATAGGATCACTGAAATATAGGCAAGCACAACATAAAATGAACATAAATATTTTATCTTGGGAAACCACAAGGGATAAAACCAAAAAACTTCTTCTGTATAGATTTGTCACTTAGTAAAATGTCAGACAAAGATAGAAAACCCAAATATAAGATGACTTTTGCAGCTTATTATTCTTCTTCTACCGCAACAAACTTGTCTTTCACTTTCTTGGAGTGAACTTTCTTGTTTTTTTTGTGTGTCCAATTGAGGGAGAGTGCCTCCCTATTTATATTCATTAGTTGGGTGACCTCTTTCCCCAAGAGGGACATCTTCTATACTTGACTAGGCCAACTTCTCCTAGGGAGACTCAAAAATACATTTTACAATTCTTCTTTTGAGGACTATTTCCCTGACTTACAATAGAGTTTTTACCTGAACTCTTACATAACCAATTACATCAATTCCATCTTCAGTCACAGGGAAAATATCCCCACAAGGAGGAATAACAAAAGTACACAACAACAACAACAACAACAACAACAACAACAATAATAATGATAATAATAATAATAATAATACAAAGTATATATTCTGAAGTTACATTTTCAACAACACTCCCTCTTAGCAAGGACACAATCACCACAACTAGGCACAATCAATGGACACCATCATCATTGTTGGATATCATCATCATTGCTGCAACAACTTTTGATCTCGTCGACCATTGACTAATGACATCTCTTTGAATCTATACATACTAAGAAGTTTTACAGAGCCGACCCTTTTTCTACTGAATGTGCGACCCATCAACCATATCTACAAGCAAGCCATAAAGTAGGAATTCATCATCATCTCTATGAGAAATTCATCAAGTAGGTACGACACAATTCCTCATTTTACATTGTTGAAGCAATAACATGTGTATCTTATTGTCATCCCGTTGTATCCCTATCATCTCATCATCTCATGGAGAGAAGCTCGTATTCCTACATTACATCCCTACAGAAATCCTGCATCTTCAACCACATGGAGATCATCTTGGGAGCATACTCATCTTCTGTCATGTGGAGAGCATTCCAGGTGCATATATCATGTCCACTAGACAACCTATGCCTTACAACCAGTGGATACAACCCAAGAACATCTACTTCTTTCACCCAATGGATAGAACCCAGATGTATTGTGTCTCTCTCTCAGTTAACCCATGTCCTGTTACTATTAGATACATCCTAAGAACATTTGTGTCTTTCTCCATATAGATATAGCCCTGGTGCACCTACGTCTTCTAGAAATGTCACGTCACCCCCTCTTTTGAGGAACATTGATCTGGATAACTCCAAGCTTCTCCCTGATGTACTTGAAATTTATTCTTTGCAAGGCCATGGTTAACACATCAATTATATTCTCATCTGTTTCCACACACTAGAGCTTCACTACTCCTCCCTCCAACATATCCAAGATATAGTGATACTTGATCTCAATATGCTTCATCTTGTCATGGACCACATGATTCTTAGACAACTTCACATAACTCTAGTTGTTGCAGAAAATACAAGTGGGTGAAAACGCAAAGTTGGGTAACACTTCCATGAGAATCGAGTGCCTGAGCAACATAGCGGACATTATTCGACCAAATAACTATAATTATTCAGCCAAATAATGTTTCTTTTCGGCCAAATAACTATAGTTATTCGACCAAATAACGGATCCTTTATTCGACCGAACATTAGAGGAAATTTCAACTCAAAATGGGCCTTTTAAATTTTATTCAAATTCCATGTCATCATGTGTTAGCCAATGAAATTGATTTAAATTTGAAATACCGTATAAGTATTAAACACTTTTTTAATATAAATTTGGGGATAGGTATCATAAAAAAACTACTTTTTTTGTTTGTATTTTTTGCATATCTCCCCATGTTTTTACTAAAATTTCGATCGAGAGAGCTCGTTGGATGTGGAATTAAATTCCGCATTTAACGAGTACCCACTTGGCATACTTTTGATAGAACTCGCTAGCCCAAAAACAAGAAATACCTGAAAAAACGGAATGCTGATGTACTCGGCATACTTTTGATAGATCCCGCTAGCCTAAAAACAAGAAATACCTGAAAAAACGGAATGCTGACATCATCATTCCATTTTTTCAAGTATTTCTTGTTTTTGGGATAGCGAGGTCCATCAAAAGTATGCTGAGTGGGTACTCATTGGATGTGGAATTAAATTCCGCATCCAACGATCTCTCCCGATCGAAATTTGAGTAAAAACACGGGGAGATATGTCAAAAATACAAACAAAAAAGTAGTTTTTTTCTTTTCTTCCTCCAAAATTAATAAATATTATTTTATTATTTTAACTATTATTTTATTAGTTCATTTTAGGAGGCCCATTTTGAGTTGAAATTTCCTCTAATATACCTTTTAACAATGAACCACTTAATTTGACGGAACACATAGCCGGCTAGTAATTTTTACCGGCGGTTCAATGTGTATTCAGCCGAACAATTGTTCGGCCTAATAATTGTTTGAGCGACTAATTATTCGGCTGAACAATTGTTTGGTTGAATAATTGTTCAGCTGAACAATTATTCAGCCGAACAATTATTCGGCCGAATAATTATTCTAAATAAAAGTTCGGTTGCGGCCTCATTTTCACGGTTTCCACCTGCAGTCAATTAATGTCTTCCTGTCATGCTTGTCCTGCCATCCTGTCGTGCTTGTCTTCCTGGTCTCTTGTTGTACCCATCCTACCACCCGATTTGTCTCTCGTCATCACTGTCCCCACCTGCAGTCTCGCTTATTGTATGTTGATGTGTACGTCTGCCACTTTGCCACCTATCTGGCGCCCTCTCATTGTGGAGGTCTATTCATGGAGGTTTGTTTATGGAGGTCTGTTCGGTGTGGAGGTTTGTTCGTGGAGGTGTGTTCATGGTCTGTTCTTGGACGGTCTGTTCGTGGTCTGATCGTGCTCTGCTTTCTTCTTGTCAGGCCCTTTGTTTTTGGAATTTTTTTTATAATCCGAACATTGAACAATTGATTCATGGCTTGTTGTAGCCAATGGCTTAAATTTCTTTTTTGTCGTAGTGTTTTTTTTATTTTATAGTTTTTTTAATCTTAAAGTTTGCATATGTTAATTAGTAGTGTAGATTTATTTTAATTTAAATTTTAGTTCATAGGTATTATGAGGAAGATATTTATTGATGAACTTTGTCCACGGACAGAGTTGATGAAATCTATCCACATGGACAGAGTTGACAAAATCTGTCCACAAGGACAGAGTTCAACAACTCTGTCTATGCAGAGTTCATCAACTTTGTCCCTGATCACTTTACTTAGCATAAGGGATTTTAGTTGTTTTTATATAAATCATAAACAAAAAAATATTATTACACATAAAATACTAAATATTACCGACCTGTTTGATCTATGCATTTTTAATATAAAATACCAAAAATTACAAATAACAATTATTATTACACCTAGGTTAGTATCATTCCCATTAATCTATGTCATAAAAGAATCACAAATAACCTATATAATGCTTATTAGTTACAGTTTATACTTACCATTATATTCAAATATTGTAGATTTCTTTTAATTTTAATTTTAGTTCATAGGTATTATGAGGAAGATATTCATTCATGAACTCTGTCCATGGATAGAGTTGATGAATTCTGTCCATGGAAAAAGTTAATGAAATCTGTCCACATGGACAGAGTTGATGAACTCTGTCCATGCAGAGTTCATCAACTCTGTCCCTGATCACTTTACTTATCATAAGAGATTTTAGTTGTTTTTATATAAATCATAAACAAAAAAATTATTATTACACATAAAATACCAAATATTACCGATTACTGATCCGTTTGAACTATGTATTTCTAATATAAAATACCAAATATTACAAATAAAAATTATTAGTACACTGAGGTTAGTATTATTCCCATTAATTTATGTCATAAAAGAATCCCAAATAACTTGTATAATAATTATTAGTTACAGTTTATACTTACCATTATATTAGGATATTGTACTGATTGATCTGATTATTAAGCCTATAAATAGCCAAAGATCAACTCTGCATTCATAAAAGTAAGATCTGTTTGTGGTTAAGATTTAACATATACAAAGGGTGATAGAAATAATATATACAAAGTAAACTACTTATACCTAAGCTCTAAGATGAACTGATTACAACATGTATTAATATGAAGTATAATGAAAATGCTGATGATTACACTTTTCATACTGTAACTTTTTGTACATTGTTGGCAGGTATCGTTCGTTTTTTCGGTGGTTGGTTTGTTTTACTTCCTTCATTATTCGAGTTTATTTGTAAATATTGGTCGCAGTGTCATTTATATAAATAAGGGTCATTTATCTTTATTTGTAGATATGGGTCGCGGAGTATTTGGAGTTATAGATATGATTGATCAAATCTATAACTCCAATTACTCCATGACTGATATCTACACATAAAATTTAGAGGAAGCAGAAGTAGTAATGCTTTTACTTGTTTCTTCTTCAATGTATGTACTATTACCCACATTTATCATTCGATAGTTAATGTTTGGATAGAGTGCAACATCTTTTTGTTTGGAATTAAATTATGCCATTGCTTCCTATACTCTATTTTGTTATAACATGTCTTTTATTATGGTAAGTATTTATATTGCTAATAAGTGTACCTATAATGTCCCATGTAGTTAATACAAAACAAATCTAAATTGTTATCCCACTAATTCAAGATTAGCTCTATAATTACCATTTCTTACTTCATGCTTTGTTTGTATTTGGGTGGCTTACTAGATAAAGATTATTAGTATAATTTTAATTGTTTTTATTTTTGAGTGCTTACATTGGAACCACCTATCATAATAATTCAAATTGATAACAATTTTTTTATGATTTTATGGAATAATGAAAATATTTGTAGATATAATTTATGTATTAGTTTAGGATTTAAATTAACATTTATGTTGATGAATTGATTCTTTGACATAAAGAAATGTAACTTTTACTTAATATTTGATGATATTGGTTCCATTCATTTAAAAAATAAAAAACATAAAGATTGGCACATTAATTTCTCATACATCCAAGAATAAATTAGCTTTATTCATTTTAATAACTATTAGATAATAAATTAGCTATATTCATTTTAAGAACTATTAGATAATATTAGGGGCATCTAGATTCTTATTAAAAACTTAGTTTTTTTAGTAGCTAGGTCTTTGAAGTTGAGGAATTAACATGTAGAATTTGAATATTTTATGAGTTGATATATTAGATAATATTAGGGACATCTAGGTTCTTATTAAAAACTTAGTTTTCTTAATAACTAGGTCTTTGAAGTTGAGGAATTAACATATAGAATTTGAATATGTTATGAGTTGATATTTGTGTAAATTTGTAGATATCATATCGAATGGAAATAGATAATAAATTAGCTATATTCATTTTAAGAACTATTAGGTAATATTAGGGACATCTAGGTCCTTATTAAAATCTTAGTTTTTTTAGTAGCTGAGTCTTTGAAGTTGATTAATTAACATGTATAATTTGAATATGTTGAGTTGATATTTGTGTAAACTTGTAGATATCATATCAAATGGAAAGAGGGCAGCCTTTGAGACATAAGCATAGGAGCTCATCACATTCTTCGGGAGTTGGTGTCCCAAATGAAAATTGAAGACTGTCAACTTCACCTCGGGATTCAAGCTTATTGCATAGTTCACATTCATCTAATCATCGATGTGGCGATAGTGATAGAGATGATTCCCCCTTATCCTCTATGGGTGAACGTGGATCTTGACCTTTTGTACGAGAGACAAGCGTGGATGCAGAGTAAGGTTCGCAAGAGGATCGTCATCCTACACAGGGTGGCGAAGGTCAAGCTAGGATGCCATATGTCCAACTAGCTGAGGGTTGTACACCCATTTCGACCTATCCATCATATTTACTAGAGGAGCTTCCATGGGAAAGTGGTATTCAACAAATGACCCTTGAAAGTTGTAGGGCTCACTATGACAAGCTACAAAACGATATTTCTAGTTTGGATCTCGCTGCAGAGAACAAACAAAGTATAGAGATGGTTTTGCAATCATTACAAAAATTCATTGAGGTATATGAAGATCTTGGACAAACAACAGACAATTTTGTTGCCTTGATGCAGAGAAGAAAGGCACAGGTGATGGGTCCAGACAAGTGGGTTGTTGTGAAGGAGAGAGTGACTAGAGAATAAGCTAACTCAATGTTTAAATTCAAAGAGGGCCTAAAGCATAAAGCATTGAAAGTGCAATATTTTAAGCACCTTGAACTTGCACATTTTTATATTATCGATTCCTTGCAGCCTATGGTCAGTTGCCATGGAATGATGAGGATCCTAATTATTTTGCTAGGTTTTTCTATGCTGAATTGTTTTTAGGAATGAAGCCAAACTAAACTGATATTCATTTCGAGTTTTATGGAGTTGGAAAGGGGAGGATATACAATCGAAAAGGTGCTCTTAGAGATCCTATTACTCTTCGACCTCCACCTCAGATATCTCGTCCACCTAGGCTTGTGACTTACAAATCAGAGATGGAGCCCACATCACAAGTTGGGACAACTGCAAGGCATAATGTTGCCGAAGGTTTGACTTCGACATTTGTAGGAGTTGATGTTGGATTGAGTCGAGAGAGGGCTCAAGCCACTATTCGACAAGATTTTGTTTACAAAACAAATGATGAGTTAGATTGTATGGGCATTGAAGATCTAAAGGCCTATGCCAAGGTTTGTCATGATATAGCTTCGGATAGAATATCCAACGACACGTCAAGTATATGAGAGGTTTGTGTACTTTCAATCTATTAACTCTTTTTATTTATTTTGAATTGAACTTTTTGTTACATTATATCTATGTATGATAAATTATTTTTTTATGTATAGTAATAAATACGTTACGTAAATGTTTATTGGTTTCAGTTTTCTTGACTGTTAAATGAACATAGTTTTAGAGTCTCCACTAGTCAAAATGCTGGAAATGTAGAAGAGCATTTTGGAGAGGTATATTTAATACTTACATATTTATATTTATGTTTAAAAGATATTTTATTTTTTGTTTTTAAATTTAACTATGTATCTTATTGTTAATTTGACTTATCCATGCAGGTTTCATTAGATTCGAACTTTTTAGATGATTTTCCATCTATTGTGAACTAATGATTTTATTTTATTTGTTTTGGTTTTAAGTTAATTTCTTAATCTTAATCATTTTTGCTTTTACTATGATTTATTTATTAACAAAATTTAAATTTTAAGGGAAGATAACATATTGAAATTGGTGGTGAAGATATAGGTTCTCCGATGGATGTGGATATTGGCACCGAGGTAATTTTGTTCATAATTAAATTGTTCATGAATTATTCTCTGATATATAATTTTAAATAGGTTAAATCATTTTTGACATTTGTAAATTGATTTTATATATGTTGAAGCTTGAGTCTCTTCGATCTTTTCGAGGCAAAGAGAAGAATCCATTGGATGATATCGGTGGAATTGTAAGTTTAATATTTTTTTTTTGAATTTAGTTTAAAATAGTTTAAATAATTTGTAAGATTTATAAATTGTTTTTATACATGTTGCAGCTTGGGTCTCCTCCACCTTTTAGAGGCAAAGGGAAGACTCCATTGGATGATAGAGAATTTGAGATAATTTTTTTAATAATTATATTGTTCTTCGATATATTAGTTTAATGTTTTGATTTTAGTTTAAAATTGTTTAAATAATTTATGATATTCATAATTTGTTTTTATACATGTTGCATATTATTATGAGTCCAAGGAAAGACCCTAGTGGAGGATAGTGGTGGATTTCCATTTAGAGAATTATTTATATTGTTTTTTTGTTGTTGTTATATATATATTGTAGTTGATGCGGACATTGAGGAGCTTAATTTTTGGATTATACACATGTTCATGATTGTTTTTTTGGATTATATACATGTACATTGACCTTAGATATTGTTTTTTGGATTATATACATGTATATGTAAAGGTTAGAAATGTTATGAAGTTTTGATAGGTGCAAATATATGAATGTATGTATTATTAAATTTGTGTATGTTTGTTGTTGAGAAGTTGAGAATGATAGGAATGTTAGGAAGTTTTGATAGGTGCAATCCAATATTAAGAATGAATATATGGATAATGTTAATGTTAAGAATGAATATGAGGAATATTAATGTTAAGAATGAACATGGAAAATGTTAGGAGTGAATTTGGGAATGGGGAATGTTAATGTTAGGAGTGAATGTTAGGAAAGGTTAGGAAGTTTTGATAGATGCAAATATATGAATGTATGTGTTATTAAATTTATGTATGTTTATAGATGTAAAATATTTTCAGTGTTGAGAAGTTGAGAATGTTAGGAATGTTAGAAAGTTTTGATAGGTGTAATCTAATGTTAAGAATGCATATGGGGAATGTTAGGAATCAATGTGGGGAATGTTAGAAATGAACGTTAGGAATATTAGGAAGCTTTGATAGGTGAAATCCAATGTTAAGAATGAATATATGGAGAATGTTAATGTTAAGAATGAATATGGAGAATTTTAATGTTAAGAATGAATATGGGGAATGTTAGGAGTGAATGTGGGAATGGAGAATGTTAATGTTAGGAAAGGTTAGGAAGTTTTGATAGGTGCAAATATATGAATGTTAGGAATGAATATTAGGAAATGTTAGGAATGTTAGAAAGTTTTGATAGGTGCAAATATATGAATGTATGCATTATTAAATTTATGTACGTTTGTAGATGTAAAATATTTTCAATGTTGAGAAGTTGAGAATGTTAGGAAGTTTTTATAGGTGCAATCTAATGTTAAGAATGAATATGGGGAATGTTAAGAATCAATGTGGGGAATGTTAGAAATGAATGTTAGGAAATGTTAGGAATGTTAGGAAGTTTTGATAGGTGCAAATATATGAATGTATGTATGAATTCTAGAAATGAATGTTAGGAAATGTTAGGAAGTTTTGATAGGTGCAAATCTATGAATGTATGTATTATTAAATTTATGTATATATGAATGTATGTATTATTAATTTTATGTATGTTTATAGATGTAAAATATTTTCAGTGTTGAGAAGTTGAGAATGTTAAGAATGTTAGGAAGTTTTGATAAGAATGTTTTTTATTACTAAGGTATAATTAACAACTTGATTCTAAATTCTAATAAATTAAATCTCAATCCATGAAGTTTCTAAGGTAACATTAGCAACTTGATTCTGAATTCTAATAAATTAAAGTTTAGTCCATGACTTCAAAGGTAAAATTAACAACTCGATTATAAATTCTAGTAAATTAAAGTTCAATGACTTCTAAGGTAACATTAAAATGACTTCTAATAAGGAAACATACTAAATGACTAAGTACACAATTATTTTGAATTCTAAAAAATCAATCCATCTTTGAGCATGATATCCAATCTTAACATAAAACAAGAAATGATATAGTTAAAAACATTGCAATGGAATGACGTCCTCAATTATCCGTTCATGGTCATATTTGGACAGTTTCCATTTTCTATTTTTTAAGTTTTTTTTCAATGGAACTTGTACCAATTTTATTCGAGATGCACATGCTAAATGACTATACTGACAACATATAACATCATGTTCATAATTCTAAAAGTAGACATAATTTTCAGTCATACGGGTCTGATGCAAAAAATAGCCTTTTAAAATGATGGATCCTTTATTGTATGTAAATCCGTTTTCATTGTAGTCCTCCAATAACTTCATTTTTCCTTCAGTGCATAGCATCAAATAATATTTTGCATTTTCGTCGTTTTCTAAAGGTGCAATTACAGCGAAAACATCTCCTATGCAAATTACAATTGGCGTTAGAGTTTTTAGGTGAATTAAATTGACTATATACACATAAGGTGATGGAAAACATTAAACAATCAACAACATCATTACCTTCTCTAATAAGGTATGAAATTCTATCGCTATCAGATGGTATTTTTATTTCTTCTGATTCTAAATCTTCTATGCTTGCTGGTGGCATTTTCCCTTTTGGATTATTCTCTGTGTGTTTCCAATGTTTTACGTAGTTGTTCGTTATGTTTTCACAAACTTCTGTAGATTCAACATTTTCAGTGCAAATATGACAAAAACATGATTGCTTTCCACTGTCAAATGCAAACACATTTTGGAAGGCTTTTGTTTGAATAGAGTGAAGTTCTCTAGTCTCATGTATGGTGCTAGCCTTGTATGGTGTTGATATATCTATATCTTGGACCCCAACAAGCCAAAAAAGCCTACACAATAAATGATAAATCACAAATGACAACTTTTAATGTTAGTGTACAAATACTTCAATGTTATTACATACATTTTTTAAAATTGACAATTAATATAAATTAAAAAATCATGTACATAGCTGTGCACATCTTTTGATTGTTGACTACAGTCATGGCTTAGATGTGATTTAAACCATTGAAAAACCTCTGCATCTGAATGGAATCATCTAGAAGAATGGTTCATTTTCCATCTGTGAAGTGCTCTTTTTACGCATGCTCCTGCACCATCAAGTTCACCTTTTCCATGTCCAGTTTCAATGAAATTCTAACAATGTTTCAAGTTCAGTGCTTTATGAAGTCGACAACCAAAAAAATGATCGTAAAGATTTAAATTGTCTCGTACATCCATCCGACCATATCCAATTCTCATTGAATTTAACTTTACGACTTTTTAGTGAATCATAGAAAATATTTTTAATACAATGTTGAACAAAATGTGTATCATGTGTACGATCATCGCTGATATAAAAGTGATATTCTTTAATCACATCTCAATTGTCACACATGCTTTCAATGCCATAAACATCTTGTTGAGAATTTCTATATAGAACATGGTAACATATCGAAACTTGGTCAGAATGATAGTATTCACTTTCAATCTCTTTTTGTGTAGGAAATGTGTAGTTTTCTGCAAAATCAACCACAGACACAATTGTTCTTGCCATCGTGCTCTATGTGAATGCTTGGTGTATTTATAAATTTCACTTTCAAATTTCTTGAGAAAATATGTCACACATATTTTATCTTCTCGCAAATCAATTCTTTTGGAATGTACATCACTAAGGCTTGTAGAATAATTGCTATATTCATATCTTCTCCAATCAACGGTTACATTTGAAAGCGACTGATCATTATCAATAGGGTATTTATTGTGGAATAAAACAGTATTTCCACAACCATGACAATGTTTTCCATTGACACATTTCTTATTATAAAATACTTCATCGTGATTTATCTCACATAGAGTTTGAGATATGAATTCACGTACTGTGGGAAGAGGTGGTGAATTTGTCCAAAACATTTTACCAAATTCAAGAAATTTGTCGTAATATAATTGAAATTGCACATGATAACGACAACAACATGTGTCATGGACAATAATAGGTCTAACATACCATGTTTTTTGTTGCACAAATGTAGTGATTGACATATTAATTCCACGATGATCCTCCTTGAATTTATTGAACAATTGTACTTATGTCATTTCCATTATATGTTTTGGATGACTTTTATATACATTTTATGATACTCTTTTTCATATCACATCCCTTGAATTTGGTGAAACTCGAGCATGTTCCAACCAATATTTTTGTACAATGTCTTTAACACCTTCTCCCATTCTATCTTTGTAGGGTTGTCTACAAATAATTGCTCAGTAAGCAAGTTCATCATTTTCATCTATTTGCATTCTGAATTTGCTATGTTTGTATAATGTCTTTCTTGAGGTTCCAATTGCTTGTGCTAGTTGTGTTGTCAAATGTTTTTGTCTAGTACTAGTTGAAACAATTGTTGTCCGAATTGCTCTACGTGCAGCACTGGTATCTTTCTTTCTGGATTTTCCAATTTTTTTATTGCATCACCTATATTTTATATCACATTATGTTTTAGTTTTGACTTTTCTGTCGCCTTGTGAATAACCAATAATGACGTAGCACCTTCTAACTTCTTGGACACCAATAAACATCTCAAAATTTGCACTTGTCCTGCTATTGAACAATACTTGAGAATATCATCATAAATACTTGTAGCATGATATTGTGCAACATGTATGGGTAATTTTTCTCCATATTTGTTGCAATCAATGTCTTCTAACATTTCACCATCAATGGTGAAAGTACCTATACATCAAGTTAAATTTAATTTAACATATGTCCAAAAATACAATTCATTAAAAAAAATGAATTTGAAAAATACATGATATATACATACCAGGTCCAATTTTTGGATCTTGATTTTGATCTTAAATATTGAATTCATCAACATTAACATGTAAATCACTATTTACATCTTCAACAATGGTTTCTTCAACTTCCATTTGTTCTTCTTGTACTATATTTTCAATTTCCATTTCATCAACAGTGTCATGTAAATCTGTTCTTATATATTCAATTCTCTCTTCCGTTTCTGCAACCCTTTCTCTTTTGGATCTATTTCTAAGTTTTTGTTTTTTCCTATTAGCATCATCATCACGTTTACGATCACTTTTTTTTACGGTTTCTCTTATTTCCCATGATAGTTTAATCTCCTTTGGAAAAAACCTTGGAAAAAAATAAGAATACCTTGTAAATAAATCTTCTTTGTAAAACAATTGGAAAAAAAAACCTCTTTGAAAAAAAACCTTCTTTCAAAAAACAACTTATATAAATATTTTGGAAAAAAAACTTCTTTGCAAAAATACCTTGCAAAAAAACTCTTTGGAAAAACCCATTGCAAAGAAATAACCTACTTTGCAAAAATACCTTGGAAAAAAAAGTCTTTGAAAAAAACCCTTGCAAAGAAATAACTAATTTGCAAAAGTATCTTGGAAAAAAAACTCTTTGGAAAAACCCATTGCAAAGAAATAACCTACTTTGCAAAAATATTTTGGAAAAAAACTCTATGAAAAAACCTCTTGCAAATAAATAACTTCTTTGCAAAAATACTTTAGAACACAAAATCTTTGGCAAAAGTGCCTCTGGAAAAGAATCTTTGAATGTGCCCCTTGGAAATAAATAAGAAGAAAAAGTAAAAAAACTCCTTTGGCAAAAGAAATCTCCTCTGAAAACCCCTTAAAAAATATTTTTACTTATACAAAATGAAAAGGTGTGAAAATAATGAGTCTTTTTCATTTTACTTATACGAATATAGATAACGGATTTTTTTTTTCCGTTCGATGAATTTTTTTTGCGTTTGGTTTTTCGGCCGAACAAAATTTCTTGTAATGGTTCCGTAACGGAAAGAAAATATTCGACCGAACAATTATTCGGTCGAATAACCTCTAAGACCTGGAACTTGCACAGTTTTCAGGTTTCTCCATTTTCAAAAGGTAAAATGGATGCCTTACACTAAAAATTGGCTGTCGGACTTGATACGATTAGTTTCATCATTAAATCTAATTTCTGTAGGTATATATTTTGTTGTGTGTAGGTGAGATCCAATATTTTTATTTTTTTCGTTTCTTAACATGTGTTGAGTTTAGTTTCATCTCTTTCAAAATGCGGTGAAATGAAAAATATATAACTTTAAAAATACACCACCTAAAAAATTGAAACAAATATGGCGCATTTAATTGGAGTGTCTACTTCAAAAGAGTATTCATAGATTTTTAAGTTTTATAGTAAATTGAGAGAACAGTGTCACAACCAAAAACATGTTTAAAACTGACAAGGTTTTTCCATTGATCGAATTCAAAAAAATATTATAATTCGTATATAGATCCGTTGGTTACAAACTTATAGTCATCATAATAGTATATTGTGTGTAGATTGTCGTAGCATATTTTTTTTTTGTAAAACACAAGTTTAACAATGATTTTAGGGGCACAACCAAACATGGCTATTTTTTAGTCCTTTCATTTGATAAGGACACACTGTCAAACATTTTCCAAAATGACATATCAAATATCAATAAAAAAAATTGAAAAAACTATGAATAGAAATCTTACATAATTCTCTAAAACTTTTTTTTTTACTTAAAAGTGAAATTCGAAACAAAAATATCACTTTTGTTCGCTCAAAGTTGAAAAACATGAAAAAATCAGGTTTATTTTCTCATAAGACCCCCCAAAATAGATACCCATCTTCATGGATTCACCCAAGTCTCCTCTAACTCTAGATCAAACAAATATGATAGTAGCTTTATGAGCCACACTACCTCAAAACCATATGAATAGGATACAATGTACTTTCTCTTGGTTGTACTCAGTTCCACACTCAACTGCTTCCATCTAGGCTAGGAGATCATATTGGATCCCAAATTGTAGCAGCTATTAGAAAATAGGATCGCGGAGAAATAACAATAAACAAGATGCAAGTATTAAAACACATTATAAGAGAGACACCAATATATCATGGTTCACCCAAGATGGGATACGTTCAAACAGAAATTTTCAGTCCTTTTATTATTATACCGTGCGTTAAGATGAAGGGATACAACCTCCAACAACCTCGATGCACTTCCTCTTCACTCTCTCACAATATCTCTCTCACAATCATAGAGATTGTCTTACAATGCTAGAATACAATACACAACTGTATTACAGTGCTGTTGGTCTCCTATTATTGGTTGTCCAATACATCATTTTCTAGCATAAAACTTATAAAACCACATGATAAGTTAGTTTTATTAATATTGATTTGTGCATAGTCATGTTTCTATGGAGAACAACATGGACAAAGGTTTGGTAAGTGATTTTTGGTTATTTATTTCTTATTTTACATTGTTTTATGCATAAATTGGGTTTTTAAATCTCCATATAAATATCCGGTCAACTGATGGTCATTGTTTCCTTTGTGCAGGGGTTTTGGCGCTCCAGGGCAGATTCACGCTAGCTGCACCAGTGATTTGGGGGCTTCGATCCACATTTGGGGTGTCTATTTGATTCACATCACCTTCTAGATGCTTATGGAGATTATCCAGTGCTATTCTGTCTATGTCATTTGCTCAAAATGGCATTTTCGTCCTTGATCAGGAACCCGATTTCAGGCTCCATTTCTGAACAATCGGTTGAGAATTGCTCAAAACTGTTCGAAACACACTTCACAAATAGCCTCTTTTACCCCTAAGCGTGGGAATTTTTTATAATTTCTCAATGAATGTGGAGAAATCCTTTCCAGAACAGACATGGTTTTGCCAGATTTGGTGTTGGCCGTTTTCTGGGTGGTTAATCAAATCTCTGCATTCTGGGATGGATCTTGTCCATCTATCCATGTATAAATAAATCCCGAGAAGAAGAGGATGCTCAGAGAATATTGTAATACTTCATTTCATTAATTCAACCAGCATTTATCTCCTTTAAGGATTTGACTTAGAACTGGAAGGCGTTGAGGGAGGGCCCCCTTCAACACCAACCCTTGGTATTTTGCGTTGTGTATTTTGCAATAGCAGGATAACGTTTTTCTTCATTTGATATTGTTCTATAGAATGCTGATGGTTTTACTCATATGCATGTCTGTAGATTCTTAGTCATTTGCAATTGATTTAGCTTGCTGAATAGATTCAGGAACAGTTTTTCACCCCTTTCTGGTTTTCAGCGTGGATTGTGTATTAATGGCTGTGATTATTATTTAGGGTTCTTGTATTTATAAATCGTGTGATGGTTTGATTCAAGATTTACTTTGTGAAGAATTACAAGTAGACTGAGCTTTCACATTGTCTTCACTGCCAGCATATAGCGATAAATGAATAGCTACAGGATTGGTTTAGACTCTTCTTGTTCACAGGACTGTAGATTAAATTGAGGAATGGTGTGTATTTAAATTTTCTTTTGGATTTCAAGTGTGAATCGTGGTATTGGCAAATTGGATAATGAACTCGACTTTAGCTGTTAAAGAATCCTTTTGCTACAGCTTGAGAATAATTGATGAACAACCCATCCTTTTTACTTTCGAGCTTGCAGAGTTGTAGGATATTTTGTTGGAGTTGAACAACATTTGTAATATTTTGTAGAGGGTTTGAAGACCGTAGCCTACAGAGCGTATAGGGTTTGTTAAATAGTATTTTAAATAAGTGATTAAATAAGAGTTGAAGTTGTGCTGTTTGATATTGAATGAGTTTGGAAAGGAATGCTGGTTTATAATACTGCTTCCTCAAATCAATATTAGTTTCACAGTCTGTATATATAGGCCAGAACCAGCGAATGTTTCTTACACAGCCTTAATATTGATTAATGAGTATTGTTTGAATAACCTTGGCATTTTCCTGTGTGCATTAGTGTGTATAAAATAAAACAGAGTACATTGGGATAACGATAACCAGCCAAGCTTCATTATAATAGGCTGTGTGTTGACAATTCAAAGTCAAGAGGTCACAGGTGTTACTCCGGCAATAATTCTAGAAGTATTAGTGTGGAGTTAAGCATTAGATCTTGTAGGATTAATGGTGAAGTTTTTAGGTTAATTGATCATGTTTATTCTGAAACTTATTAATCTCTTTCAGTTGCAGAATAGATCATCAGCACTGTCGCTGAGTGTGGACTGTTGAGTGTTTTAAGGGATTGCTATAGTTCAAGGGTTTGTTTAATTTATCAGCAGGTTGTTCTTTTGAAGTATTGCTGTAGGTAGGATTTCTCTGAAAGATTAGGGTTGTTTTCAAAGAATTACTGTAGCCTGTAGATTGCTGTAGGCTATGCTAATTTTGATAGTCAGTAAATTGATTTCCTTTTGTTTTAGAATAGATCTATGAGTCCTTAGTATAGATTATCCAAGATAGCAATAGTTTCATCCATTTCATTGCTTTGTTTGAAGTAGACTAGCATTTCTGTCAGCACGAGCATTAAAACTGTCTTGCCTGCACATATAGTGTAGCAGCTCAAAGTTTACGATTCTCCGGTTGATAATTAAATTGAGGTTAATTAAGTAACATTAATTTTGACCAACATTTTGGCGCCGTTGCCGGGGAGTTGCTCCAAGGTAAGCTGGTATTTTGCTCATTTTTCTACGAATTTGTTCCGGTAGATAGGTTTCCTGTTACATTACACAACAAGGTGGAGGGGAAACGTTAAGACGCAAAGACGAATTCACTATGGGATTCCCATGGGGTAACATCCTGCCGCATCCACTTTAGTGGGTTGCCCCAAACCCTTGTTGTGTCCTTCTTGCAAGTGTGTGTTTTTTTGTATGTTTGATTTATTTTGCTGCAAAAGTGTGCTTACCTTTCTTGTAAGGCGTGTTTACTTTCTTGCAATTTAATTTCATGCAAGTGTGTTTTTCTTTTTGCAAGTTTGGGTGTGTTTACTTTTTGCAATTTAATTTCAAGAGTGTTTCATTTTATGCAAGAGCGGCATGTAGTCTTGATTAAAATCATTTAAAACACATCTTAATAAAATAAAAATAAAAACTTGGGCACTGTAAGAGCCCTATACATTGATCCTTGTGCGAAACATGAACAAGACAACTGGCAGAAATGGATGCAGAAGTAACCATCAATTTGGGAAAACTTTCTCAAATCCTAGCTGCAGTTGGGAGCTCCTCTTATCAGGTAGAACATATACTGACAGCAGTTAAGAATTTATCTACCTCTCTGGACATAACAAATGAACCAAAGTCCCAAGAGCCACAAAAAGACATCCATTGCCAAATTGCAGAGGAAATTGACAATTTGGGTGTTACATCCGATGGAAAGTAGCTGAAAATTGAGGAGGTATCAGTAAATCCTCTATGTACTTCCGAAATTAATCAATAAGAAGAAGGGGATCTACCTGATATGATGAAGAAAGTTGAGTACCAGGACTACTTCGAAAGTTGGTTCCAAGCGACAACCAGACTACAACACCATTTCCTCCTTCAGCATCTTTTGTTGTAGAAGCAAGTAAGTCGGTTGGTTCTCCATATCCAGGTAATCATTGCAATAGATTTTTCATATGTGGATAAAGGTATATTTTTAATTTTACTTCACACTTGGTTACATTGGAAGAATTCCTATACTTGAATCGAAACGTTTTCTTTCTTCTGAGGTAGAATAGGAAAATCTGTATATAAATAAAAAAGTTGCATGTTTAGTTTAGAAATTAATGCAACTCTGTTGTTTTTCTTTCTTTTCAATAAAATGATAATATCTTTAACCAGAATTTATACCTTCTCTCCAATCCATATTTTCAGAAAATTTATTATGACAGCAGCTCATAGCCTATGCCAGAGGGTAATATGAAATTGTGACTATTCTGTAAACATAAGACCAATTGGTGATGGACAGGTTACATTTGTGGTAATCGACATTGGTTAAAGGTATATCACAAACCTCTTTTTTAAGCAAGAGTTCCTTCATAACATGAGTCAGCAATTGGAACTAGAGCTGGTAGGGGAAGAAAGGATTTCTTCATCTCTTACTCTCTCCCAGTAACATTCAATAAAATTGTGTTTTGTATATATGTACAGGAATTTGTTTTATTAGATTTCTTTTTGAAGGGTGCAGATATTCTTTTCAGGCTCAGGATGTTTTGAACACAACAGGGAAGTCTTTTGTTATTATTTCTATTTTTCAGCCATGATTGTTTTTTTTGGCAAGAGAGTGTGTTAATTGGGTAATTTATGGGCTGTATTGGTAATTAGAATGTCTGTATCAGGTAAATGTATGTGTGCTGTCAGATTTTTCAGAACTGTTCTGGTTATTCATATTAGTACTTACCCACCAGGCATTGCCTACATTAGTGCTTTAAGCTTCCCAAATGTTTTCTGCTTTTGAACTTATGGGTTACTAGGACCATTTGACCTGGTTTCACACTAGATAGAGCGAGGGAATTGTTTTTAGTAACAACTATGGGCATTAAATTATTTTTTAAGACAGGCATCATTTTGAAAAAGGTATCCAGGACTGGGCAGTTTGGGGGTTGTTATCTATTGGCTGTTATAATACTCAATATATATATATATATATACATTGTTGTACAGCCACTTTATGACTTTCACTTTCTACAGTTACAAAGGTTAGTTGTTCATCTGGGAAAATTTTTACAGGCATGTACAAAGAATACTCTTCCAATTCTGGTACCATCCCACTCCTAGATGGTTTTTAGAGCAGCTCCCCCACTCATCTATGCTTGAGCAAATCATAAATTTTATCTTTAAGGTGAAAACGGGACAAGAGCCTCTGATAGAAAATGGGTGCAAGAGGTTAACCCGCCGGGATACTGAACAGGTCCGCTGGTAGCGGGTACCGACCTGTGGTATAAACAGGAAAACCCATCAGGGTGCTGAACAGGCCTGTTGGCAATGGGGCATCTGCCTGGGGAAGAAGCTTCTTAGATGTTATAGTTACCCCACCGGAGTACTGAACGGGCTTGCTTGCAGTGGGTTCTGACTCTAATATCTCCTTTCACAGCCTCATCTATACTTGTCCGTATGAAGGATTTACCTACGTTAAGGTAAAAGAGAGGTCATAAGGGTGGTTAAATAAAATTTAATAAACTCCTTGAAAATAAAAAAATAATTGATAGCCAATTGATAATCATCTCTAGCTATTCTGCATTTTGGGTTACCTGATTCTTGTAAAAAAGAAGGTTTATGCCTGATATTTTCTAAGTCTTGAACATAGCTGAGAATTTCAGTATAGTTTTTGGCACTACTCAAACTATCCTGTGTGAAGCTGGGTCAAAAAGGACCACTATCCCATTAGCTTCTGTTAGCATTCCTTTTGTCTTGTGGCCTATGTCTTGGTGGAAAATAGTTCTGTATGAATGACAAGAATAAAGTTTGCATTTATGATTGTTTGAGCATTGTAGTTACATAGGAGTAAGGGTGATTGATTGAGGTTTGCATTCCGATTGTTTGTTTTGTATTGTTAATAGAAATTGATTTCATGACATAGTTTGGTTTCTTGTGTGATTAGGAGCAGCAGTAAGCTGGAAATGAGGTAATTATGCCATAAACTGTTTTGGTCAAACAAATTTTAATCCAGTTTATTTGTTTATTAACTCATTTGAGTGTTGTATATTGGGAAAGTTAATGGTTTAACATCACTATGTGAGTGCATTTACTTGAATAGCACAGCTGCTACTCAAGATGCTGGTAATTACTACTATGCTGGTAATTTTTGTTTATTTTTACCAACCTGAAAGCACTGCTGTATTTTACATTGGCTAAAGTACTGGATTGAATGCTGGATGAAGTACCAGAATAGAAAATTTTGTAAATTGATATGGAAAAGGTAAGAAATGCTGATAAAGGTAATGCACATGGCATGATTGGGTAAGTCTTAATTGCTATATATTGAGGTTTATGGTTATAATTAGATGCTTTTGCCATTACTAAAAAAGTTGATGAGCTATGACCTACCATAGTAAATTTGGCATTCATTTAATTGATACACCACAGTTTTCCTTTTATGTCGTTAATTTGGACAATATTTCATCCTTTATTATTAATTGGCAACCTGTAATAAAAATCATAACCTTGTTTTGTTGCAATTGGGATTTTTAAGTGTTGTGAGGTTAGCTGTCCCAATTCAGCTAATTTATGGAGACTCCTTCATAGTTATTTCATGGCTCAATCGATTGTCAGCATTTGATGTTCTTATCTGATGCCTTGGTGCAAAGCTATAAGATATTTGATCCACATGGCTCCTCAGGTGATCTTCAAGCACGTTTTCCGGGAGCATAATTCTCTAGCAGATAGACTTTCTAAGAAGGTCCTGAATTTGGATTTGGGGCATGGTTATTTCTTTGAGTTTTTGGATGGCAAGGCCATTAATGAGGTCCACTTTGTTCTATTTTAGATGCTGAGTTTCTCAGCTTTATGCCATCAGATTTATGTGTTTTTCTCATGATTTGTTTTGGATCAAGTCCTTCTGTTAGCAAGTTTTGCTCCTGGAACACTTGATTGTTGATCACCACAGATGTTCATCAGCATGTCTGACCTACTAAATGCGGGAATGATGAGTAAAGTCTGCAAGATCAGACTTCAATTCTATCAGACTTTACTTTGAGTTTCAAATCTTGTTGTATGAGACTTTCTTGCATAGGGACCTGCAAGATCTTTGGGTTGGGGGAGATGTTGGTCTCCTATTATTGGCTGTCCAATACATCGTTTTCTAGCATAAAACTTATAAAACCACATGATAAGTTAGTTTTATTAATATTGATTTGTGCATAGTCATGTTTTTATGGAGACCAACGTGGACAAAGGTTTGGTAAGTGATTTTTGGTTATTTATTTCTTATTTTACATTGTTTTATGCATAAATTGGGTTTTTAAATCTCCATATAAATATCCGGTCAACTGATGGGTCGTTGTTTCCTTTGTGCAGGGGTTTCGGCGCTCCTAGGCAGATTCACGCTAGCTGCACCAGTGATTTGGGGGCTTCGATCCACATTTGTGGTGTCTCTTGGATTCACATCACATTCCAGATGCTTATGGAGATTATCCAGTGCTTCTCTGTCCATGTCATTTGCTCAAAATGGCATTTTCGTCCTTGATCAGGAACCCGATTTCAGGCTCCATTTCTGAACAATCGGTTGAGAATTGCTCAAAATGGTTCGAAACCCACTTCACAAATAGCCTCATTTACCCCTAATTGCGGGCAGTTTTAAGAATTTCTCAATGAATGTGGAGAAATCCTTTCCAGAACATACATGGTTTTGCCAGATTTGGTGTTGGCCGTTTTCTGGGTGGTTAATCAAATCTCTGCATTCTGGGATGGATCTTGTCCATCTATCCATGTATAAATAAATCCTGAGAATAAGAGGATGCTCAGATAAGATTGTAATACTTCATTTCATTAATACAACCAGCGTTTATCTCCTTTAAGGCTTTGACTTAGAACTGGAAGGCGTTGAGGGAGGGCCCCCTTCAACACCAACCCTTGGTATTTTGCATTGTGTATTTTGCAATAGCAGGATAACGTTTTTCTTCCTTTGATATTGTTCTATAGAATGCTGATGGTTTTACTCATATGCATGTCTGTAGATTCTTAGTCATTTGCAATTGATTTAGCTTGCTGAATAGATTCAGGAACAGTTTTTCACCCCTTTCTGGTTTTCAGCGTGGATTGTGTATTAATGGCTGTGATTATTATTTAGGGTTCTTGTATTTATAAATCGTGTGATGGTTTGATTCAAGCTTTACTTTGTGAAGAATTACAAGTAGACTGAGCTTTCACATTGTCTTCACTGCCAGCATATAGCGATAAATGAATAGCTACAGGATTGGTTTAGACTCTTCTTGTTCACAGGACTGTAGATTAAATTGAGGAATGGTGTGTATTTAAATTTTCCTTTGGATTTCCAGTGTGAATCATGGTATTGGCAAATTGGATAATGAACTCGACTTTAGCTGTTGAAGAATCCTTTAGCTGCAGCGTGAGAATAATTGATGAACAACCCATCCTTTTTACTTTCGAGCTTGCAGAGCTGTAGGATATTTTGTTGGAGTTGAACAGCATTTGTAATATTTTGTAGAGGGTTTGAAGACCGTAGCCTACAGAGCGTATAGGGTTTGTTAAATAGTCTTTTAAATAAGTGATTAAATAAGAGTTGAAGTTGTGTTGTTTGATATTGAATGAGTTTGGAAAGGAATGCTAGTTTATAATACTGCTTCCTCAAATCAATATTAATTTCACAGTCTGTATATACAAGCCAGAACCAGCGAATGTTTCTTACACAGCCTTAATATTGATTAATGAGTATTGTTTGAATAACCTTGGCATTTTCCTGTGTGCATTAGTGTGTATAAAATAAAACAGAGTACATTGGGATAACGATAACCAGCCAAGCTTCATTATAATAGGCTGTGTTTTGACAATTCAAAGTTAAGAGGTCACAGGTGTTACTCCGGCAATAATTCTAGAAGAATTAGTGTGGAGTTAAGCATTAGATCTTGTAGGATTAATGGTGAAGTTTTTAGGTTAATTGATCATGTTTATTCTGAAACTTATTAAGCTCTTTCAGTAGCAGAATAGATCATCAGCACTGTAGCTGAGTGTGGACTGTTGAGTGTTTTAAGGGATTGCTGTAGTTCAAGGGTTTGTTTAATTTATCAGCAGGTTGTTCTTTTGAAGCATTGCTGTAGGTAGGATTTCTCTGAAAGATTAGGGTTGTTTTCAAAGAATTACTGTAGCCTGTAGATTGATGTAGGCTATGCTAAGTTTGATAGTCAGTAAATTGATTTCCTTTTGTTTTAGAATAGATCTATGAGTCCTTAGTATAGATTATCCAAGATAGCAGTAGTTTCATCCATTTCATTGCTTTGTTTGAAGTAGACTAGCATTTCTGTCAGCACGAGCATTAAAACTGTCTTGCCTGCACATATAGTGTAGCAGCTCAAAGTTTACGATTCTCCGGTTGATAATTAAATTGAGGTTAATTAAGTAACATTAATTTTGACCAACAAGTGCCTTCCTTTTATAAAGGGTATCATGGGAAAATACCATGGGATTCCCAAAACTATGGGCCCGTAGATCACCCATTATTGACTATGTAATTACTCTAAAATTATAACATTTTACAAGGATTTTTTTTGTAATTTTTTGCTACAAGGGCGATGACTATATTTGGGGGGAAGCTCTTCCATCCTCAGCAAGTGATGAGATCCAAAAAAGACTAAAATAACATCTATGAATCAGGAAGATCAATCCCCACAACCAACAATAACATCGTGAGGTTCTCTTCCTACAATCCGTGGAACTTATTTCCTAACATGAATCAACATAAACATGTAGCTTAATTTTATGATCCATAACATAATTGATCCCATACTCAATTGTATCCTTCATGTATCTCAATACATGCTTTGCAATAATTAGGTGAAATCATCTCATATCCACCAGAAACTATCTCAATGTGTTCATGGAAAATCATATGCATGGCCTCGTGTTTTTCAAGTACGTCAATGAACAATCATCTTCCTATACATCATGGAATCAATTGTCCCTAAAGGAGCACCACATAATAGATTTAAATTTGACGCCATGGGTGTGGCAATGGCCTTGTATTCCATCATTATAAACCTCTTGAGAATCTCCATTGCATACTTTCCTTGACCAATAAATATCCCATCTGATCTTTGACACACCTCCATACCTAATAATTAGTACATCATCCCTAGGTCCTTCATTTCAAACTTTGCAACAAGTCTCCTTTTCTATTTGCAATGAGATCATCCTCACTTGTTAGGAACATGTCATCTACATATACTAAGAGTATCATTGGTATTCGTCCCTCAAACTTGAGGTGGAGGTTGGAATCTTCTTTACTCTTCGTAAAGCCTAAGCTCATTAGAAAGTTATCCATCCTTCCATACAATGTCTTGGTTTCCTACTTCAAGTTGTACAATTCCTTCTTTAACTTGCACACATGAGTCTGTCTATTATGTGTCTCAAATCCCAGTGGTTTCTCAACGTACACTTCATCTTCAACTACACCATTGAAGAAAGTTGTCTTGACCTCCATATAGTGTATCATCCATGTCATTACTGCGGCTAAGGAAAGTACAAATATGATTGAAGTGTATCTCGCTACAGGTGAAAATGTCTCCTCATAATCGATGCCTTTTTTCTAGGAGAAGCCATGTGCCATGAATCTTGTGTTGTATTTCTTGATTCTTTTTTCTGCATTTGGACTACACTATGAAATTCCCTTTTGGTCTCAAGACCACCTCCTAGACATCATTCTTCATGATCAATTGATATTCTTCCATCATGGCATGCTTCCATTCTTTTTTTCTATTTCTTCCTCATAGTTGGAAGGTTATTGATTAATGATGTCACAAAGTAGCACCACATAGCTGGTGTATGTAAGTTTTAAACATGTGCAGAGAAGAAAATCATACATATTCTTTAAGCAAAAGAAAGATTATAGAACATCATTCACATATAAAACACAAATATTTACCTTGGAAACCCTTAAAGAGAAAACCATCAGACCTTGGAGCCACACCTCCTATTTTCTCATACCATTATGAACCCCTAAAAATAAAAAATATGGGTATTACACATCATTCAATACCCTAATCCATTAACCTAGATTAGGAACTAGGGCCCCAATCCCTTAACGAAGATTAAAAATTACATGATTTTAGGAAACAACCCAAAAATATCCCACAAAATTTAGGCTCATTGTGCTCACATCGAAAATGATCTAACATCAATTTTCATG
This sequence comes from Pseudotsuga menziesii, assembly GCA_001517045.1. NCBI lineage: Eukaryota > Viridiplantae > Streptophyta > Pinopsida > Pinales > Pinaceae > Pseudotsuga > Pseudotsuga menziesii. The sequence goes on along the minus strand of LPNX010199386.1, from coordinate 330,533 downwards.
AATGTGCCAATAGGGATCCTCAAGTGCATTATTGGAAGGTGCACCTTCCCACCCCCCACGCACATATGCAAAGAATATAACATATATCCAACATTTTCCCACTTGTTGTTTTATTTGCGTAACAATGAGTCATGTACTCATATAGTCACAGGTTCAAGGCATCATTGCTCATATATTATCCACACCAAGATAAATTATTTGTGCAGAGTGATTTTGTTAACAGGTCTGCAACATTCTTCAAGGTGTCAACCTTCTTCAACAACATCTTCTTTCCTTCAACCATATCTCTCACTTGAAAGTGATATTACACATCAATATGCTTTGTCTTAGCATGATAAGAAGTGTTATTTTCTTGGAAGATTGCACTTTGGCTATCACAATCTAACCTTATAGCTTTCTATACAAACCCAACAATTCAACAAAGTATATGAAACCATTGTGTTTCTTTGTTGGAATGTGTGGTTGTCATGTATTCATCTTTCATAGTTGAGAGTGTAACTACATCCTGTGTCTTACTTATTCAATTGATCGCTCCTCCAAACAAGTTAAATATATACCCACTTGCAGATCTTCTGCGATTAATATCCCCATCCTAGTCTACATCAACAAATCCATGTACATCTATTACTCTGTCTGGTATATGTCTTGAAATCAAATTGCATAATCGGTGGTGCCACACAAGTATCTGAATACCCTGTTTACAATTGTCCAATGATATTTCCCTGTATTTGATATATATTTGCTCAAAACTCCCATTACATGAGAAATGAATGGTCTGGTACAAATCATTGCTTACACCAAACTTCCAAATGATCTAGAATATGTAAATCATGACATATATTCTTCCACTTCATGTGTCTTGGGACACTTCTCTACAGATAACTTTACACCTACAGAAATAGGCACCTTCACCATATTACTTTTATGGATGTTAAATATATGTAGTACCATCCTAACATATTTTCTTTGATTTAACTAGATCTTCCTGTTTGCACGATCCCTTGTTATCTTCAATCCCATAATCTAGTTTGCAGCACCGAGGTCCTTCATGTGAAATTTGGAGGAAAGTTGATACCTCACCTCATTATAACATCTTTGTTATTTCCAATCAACAACATGTCATCAGGATACAGTACTATGTTAATGAAGTGATCACCAATCCATTTGGAGTATACACAGTGATCGACCTTTCTTCTCACAAACCCCAATCCAAGTAGATATGTGTCAAAAAATTTGTGCCACATCCTTGGAGATTTCTTTAGACCATAAAGGGACTTCATTATTTTACATACCATCTCTTTCTTTCCCTTTACTATGAACCCTTTTGGTTGTTTCATGTATTCTTATTCTTCCATATCCCCATGTAAGAACATTGTCTTCCCATCCGTCGGTTGTACTTCAAGATCAAAAGCAACAACAATAGAAAGAAGAAATATATTAAAATTTAATTTTACAACTGGAGAAAATATTTCACGAAAATCAATATCCTCTACTTGAGAATATCCCTTTTATACCAAGAGGTATTTGTATTTCTCCACTTTACCTTTTGCATTCAAATTATTTTTAAACAACCATTTGCTGCCAACGACATTTCTTCCAGCCGATAACTCAACTAGATCCCATGCTTCATTTTTGTTAAAGGCATCCATTTCTTGAACCATGTCCATCTTCTAGATATCACTATCCTTTGAAAAAATAACTTCCTTCACATTTCTAGGATCTTCATCAGTAATAGACAAATCAAAATGGGAGTAAAAATCAGAGGGGAATACCAAACTTGTGTGGAAATTAAGGTCGATCTTAAATTAGATTGAACTTTTGGTAACTAGAAGAAAACTGAGATAACGATGGAGAAGGTGTTATGGTTTAAACAGAGGGCATCTAGATTCAATACCATCTGTGTCCTCTATGGCAGCAGTCTAGGAAATAAATTGAGCTATCAAACTGCTGCAGTTGAACTTGGAAACGAACGGATTGGCAGCATCCCAGTCGGCTAGATCGTGACAGAATTCCATGCCAAAGTGGTGTCGAAGAAGACTGAAATCTCCTGCTCATTGTGCACTGATGAGAGAAGCACAATCCTCTCTGCCAAGCTCCTACACCACACTATCTTGTCTTTCTACCGCAGGATATCAGGCTTCTTGTGCTATGGCGGTGATTTCATGCGAGGCATTGGTATCGGTGGAGATTCTATCGACAATGAGAACTCTGCGGATAAGATATTTTCAAGCAAATCCTTTTTTTATTTTTGTAAGATATCTGAAGGGGGTCTCTCTATGCTCGTGAGTGAAGCCATAATTCTCTGTTTTACAGCTAGAATATTTGACTCAACATGTGGATGGAACCCCTCCAAGACTGTAGGGGATTATCTATACATGACAACAACTCTCATACTATTGATAAATCCAAAGCCTTGGGATCTCAAAGGATGCATGCATCTCCATGGTGGCTAGTCTATGGAGAGGAAACAACATGCCCTCAGCTTCTCACCGTAATTCCTTGAAGGATGCAACGCAAGAGGGGATCTCCACCTCTAAAAATATGGTCCATGCCCCTCACCTGGTCTACATAGTAGATAAATCCGAGGAGGTTCCAACTTTGGAGATTAAGAAAATGGATGTCATCAAGAATCTTTTCCTGTTCAAGGAGCAGACCCTAATCTACATATTCAATGGATTGTGGAAAAAAAAATATCTCCTCGAGTGCATCGACTCAAACTAGACCGAGGACTGTAAGGTGTCACTCTGCCCTAAAGGGGTTTTTTTTAGTGACTTTTCCTTCTCGAGAAGATCTTCTTTCAGTTATGAGCAAAGGGCCCTAGTTTTGGGGATCTGCTGGGATTTTCACAACCCTCTGGTTCCCTAAGTTTGACCCTTTAACTATGGTAGTGACAAAGGTGCCCATCTAGGTACGTCTTCCAAAATTACCAATCCACTACTAGACTTGATCGGTCTTCAAAGGGATAGGAAATGCTCTGGGTTACTACTTGTCCTCCAATGACACTCGCTCTGCACAGGGTCTATTCACCTTTTCTTGCATCAGCGCAGCCATTGAGATCAGTTTAGGGCTCCCTGACATGATCAACTTGAAACTAGGCAAGTCCATTTGGAGTAAAGCCTTGGAATATGAAAACACAATCTTCAGGTGCAAGATCTATCAACAAATGGGCCACCTTCTTAATGCATGTACAGAAAGGAAGACCCAACTACAACCAACCATGAAGGCACACAGAGCCAAAATATGGCAACCCGAGATGCAATCGCATGAAGAAAACACACAAGACGAACAACTTGATGAAGACACGCCCATAGAAAAACAGGAACAAAGATCCACTCCACCTTTTCTTGAGGTGCACATGCCTCTTCAATAATATAAAAGAACAAAAATAGTCCCTCCATAAGGGCATAAAAGATACCATGAATATTCCTCTTCAGACTTTGATAAGGAACTCCACCATGATTCCATTGATGCAACGCAACTGGACTTAGTGTCCCCATATTCAGGGGGATGGATTCAAGTCCAGAAAAAACAAGGAAAAAAAGGAAAGACCCAAGAATCAGCCCATTCATGGCTGGGATTATCTTATTTGTAATTTCCTAGTCATAGCTTCTCTTCAGCTACCCTCTGCAATGATCCTATATTGGATCTGGTTTTGGTGTTTAGCTGTGTTATTTCGGCTGAGTGTTATGAGATCTTATTCTGGAAGTTAGCCACTCTTTTTCACCTCACTTGGACTTCTAGCAGGATGAGGAAAATAGATTGTAACATTATTTTCTTTTATGGAAATACAAGTTTCTTCACTAACTTACAAAAAAAAGGGTTGGTCTTAGATCAATTGAACTCACAAAAATTGCTAGAAGACATGCAAAGATCAACTCAAAATTGGAGACTGAAATTGATGCATAAAACTAACTTGCATTGCATAAGTGTACATCATCCAACCTTATATATAAATAGGTTGTCCAAACATATCATTACATTAGATATTCGAATGCCTAAGAAGGAAATTTGAATCCTCACAATAGCATGTTTACTAAAAGTAAAAAAAACACATATGTGCATAAAATACTTTCCAAATCAATACAGGAAGGTCACAAATTGGATTAATAATGTATGCCATATAATAAGTGATGGAAATTAAATATACTCATGCTTTAAAGAGAGAAAAAGAAGGAGGATGAGTTGTGCAAAAACAAGCCAGTTTCTATGTGACTAGCTTTCACCTTTTTACTTTAAAGATACTGAAAAGCAGTCTAAGCATGGATAAGGCAGGAAAGAACACTTGCTACACTAGAAATTATGTGTAGTTGTCACAATATTATCCAGGATCCTTTAAAGGCACTCCTATAGGAATTTTTGGCAAGTTTTGATCAAGTGGTGCAAGTGGATGTCGACTAGCTAGTATAGAACTTAGGAAATTAATCAAAAAGATTAATTAATGTATCTTAAGTATGTGAATGTTTTTTATATTATTCTAACACCCCTACTTAATCCTGAATTATTAGAAATATTAGAAATATATTAGAGATAGAGGGCATAGAAACAAGTCTTAGTCACCCTTTACATACTGCTTGTTCATGAAAAACAAGGAAAGAGGAAAAACAATATGGGGAAAATCCTCCCTTAAAACATGAAAATGAACAAAATTTGTGAAATATTGCCTTCAATCAGTCTTCACCATGTGATAATCTATCCCAATTAGTTATTTAATATTGATGAATGTATTATCAAAGAATTCCTTGGTGAATATGTCTGGAATTTGGTCAGATGATGCACAATAGTGGAGAGCAATGACCTCATCATGCACAAGTCCTCTGATGTAGTGCATGTGGATATCTATGTGGTTTGTTCTCTTCCTATATACATGATCCATTGTGATTCAAATATCACTTTTATTTCCACAAACTATGACAATGGAAGTGCCATACTTGACCCAAAACTCTCCAAGTACGCCCTGTAACCATACACATTTAGTAGCTGCATTTATACCTCCTCTCTATTCTTCCTGTGTAGAAGAAAGTGCAATGGAAATTTGATTTTTACTTAACCATATGATTGGTCCATATGCAATAATAAACACATATCCATAATTTTATTTTCTATCATTTTATCACCTTCCCAATCAAAGTCAGTAAAACCAACTAACTCTAGGTCAGATTTTGCAACATAGTGAATCCCATGTGTCTTGGTTTCTTGCACAAAGTGCAATATTATATTTGTTTCCATCCAATGGATATCATTTGGATGTTGCATATGTCTAGATGTTACAGTTACTACATAATAAATATTAGGTCTAGTGTGATTCCAATAGAGAAGACAACCAACTAGTTTCCTGTACATAGTATTGTTTTCCAAGGGAGTTGATTTTGCTTCTTCAAGCTTACCTCATGATAGGGAAAGAGTCTTGATTGGACTACAATATTTCATTTTTTAATTTTTTTATAAATTTTGAAGCATATTTGGACTGATTTAGTTTGATTCCAAGGATGATTGAGAAACCTCAAGGCTCAAAAATTGGCTCAACAGTCCCAAATCGATCATGGAGAAGGCATGGTTCAAAGCATCCTTCAAGGAGGAAATTTATTTCATGGAACTTCCTGTCATAAAAATTTCATCCACATAAAAGACAATAATATTTATTGAGCCATGAATAATATTCAAATATACATTTGGATAAAACTTGCATCTACAAAATTTATGTGATAGAAGAAACCCATCAATCTTTGTAGACCAAGCTCTGGGAGCTTGTTTTATCCCATATAGTGATTTCTTCAACTTGCATAAAAGATATGGACTAGTAAAAAAAACATTATGTATACTAAATATATATCTCTTATTTAATACATCCATGTATAAAGGCACTCTTTAATCCATTTGATGTACCTCCCATTGCTTGGAAGCTGCAATGTCCAAAACTAGTCTTATAAAATCCATCTTTTCCACTGGTGCAAATGTATAATTGTAGTCAATGACTTAGAATTGGAAGAATCCCTTGTCCAATAAAAATTTTTTATACTTCATATGAGATCCATCAGTAGAAAATTTTGTATTGAATACCCTTTTGCACTTCACTAGCTTTCTCCCTGGTGGAAGATTGACTAGTTCCCATGGTGTTCCCATGATCTCATTCTTTTGGAGCGAATGGAATTATTATTTCATGGATGGTTTCCATAATGGATATTCTAAATCTTATTCATATGTTTGTGGATCAGATTCAATCATTAGATAGCATTTATCATCAAAACATGGGTCCTTGATAGAAAGGGAACTCTCAAATTGAGATCTAGCTCTTTTAAGATCACTAGGATACCCAGCTGGTTCCCTAGCTACTTTAATGGTATTTGCTTCCCATTTTGTTATTGTGGAAATGTTAGGATATGAAGTTAAATACTCATTATAATACATATCAGAATCAGAAAACTTACTATAGTCTTCACTTACAATCTAAGGTGGTATAGGTGAAGAGGATTCTCCTATTTCTGTTGCTGGAATAGGCTCTTCTTCAAACTGAACACTCCTTTCAATTAAGGGTTTTTGAGTGCTCATGTTTATATATTTTTACCCTTTAAAATATTTTGAATACCCAACAAATAGGAACTCTTGACTTTGGGGTTCAAAACCCTTTCTCTTTTCAGGTGGAATTCTATCCCAAGCTTTAGAGACAAAAATCCTAAAGTGTGACACAACAGGATTGTGTCCACTCAAAGGTTCAAAAGGAGTGATTCCATCCAAGGATTTGTGAGGCACCCTATTATTTATATAGGATACACAGTTTATTTCTTCAGCCCAAAATTTTGGTGGAAAATTTTTAGAATCCATCATGTAAGTGGCCATCTCTTTGAGAGATCTATTCTTCCTTTCAAAAACACTATTCTGTTGAGGCGTGTAAGGAATAGAGTGTTGCATTTGGATACATGTATATTCACAAAATTGTATGAATTAATATTTGAAATATTAACCACCATTATCATATCTGATGATTTTGAGTTTTCTTTTAGACTAGTTCTATACTAGAGATTTAAAACTCTTGAAGAGGTAAAAAACTTTTGACTTGTGCTTGAGGAAGAATACCCAACAATATTTGGAAAAGTAATCAATGAAGGTTAGGACGTATTTGGATTGAATCATTTCCATATGAGGGAAAGGACCATATATATCACTATGAATAAGCTCAAGGGGTGCAGAGGTTATCCCATGACTAACTCTTTCATACTTGTGCTCTAGGTTTTTTTCTAGAATACATCCTTGACAGACTCCTTTGGAAAAATTGATTTTGGGTAACCCTGTGACCATTTCTTTGTCATATAATCAGATAAATATTTGTATTTAATATGGCCAAAACTTTTATTCCATATATTTATAGCTTCATTAATGAGTGAGGAGATCAGAGGGGTTAGAATAGGGCATGAAGTGTGAAACATGTTTACTTTATAGCTATGATCAACATAAACTTTTGCTATGACTCTTCCATTCTACATTTCACCAATTTAAAAATTATTGGGATTGAAGACAACCTTCTTAGGTGACCTAGTGTGATTCATCTAATAAACTAACAAGAGGTTAGAAACAAGACCTGGGAAATACAAAGCATTATTGAAAGAACCATGGCTAAGATCTATTCTACCCTTCCCTTTACATTCAATTTCATAATAATTCCCCAATACAATCTTTGGACCATTAGAATCATCAAGAGAGGAGAAGGCCTCCCTTGTCAAATCCATGTGTCTTGAAGCTCTATAATCAATGATAAAGGAAGAAGAAATTACAATGCTTGCAACAAGTGCATGAGCTCTTTCCTTGAATTCAAATTTTGATGCACCTTCCTTCTTGTTTGTGCCTTTCAGAAGAGAGATGTTGTGTTTTTCAAATATTTGAGTCTACATATCAATTTGTTTCTTCATACAACAGCTCTTTGGATGGTAGCCCTTACCATAGTATGTGCACTTCCTCATTTCACATTTAGCTTTCTTCTTCTGGGAATTCTTCTTGCAGGTTGAAGACTCCTCATGAGACTTGGACTTGTATTTATTTTGATCAGGAGGATTCTTTAGAGTAGAATTCTTATTTCCTTTGGAATCCATCTTTGAATCTCCAACAACTAAAGCTTAATATTTGGAAGCTTTAATGGTGCCCATCATGACCAAATTATCTTGCTCCTAGGTAAATGATTCCATGAACTTTTCAAGTGAAAGAATCTTCCAGTTTTGAACTTTCAACTTGGTGGCATGGAAGGTCGATACAAACATAGAATATTCAGGACCAAGCTTCATAATTATGGCCAAGACTAGTTGTTCATATTTCTTCTCAACACCACATTTCTTTAAGTGAAGAACAAGATATTTGAACTTGGATAAGTAGACCTGTAAGGACTCAAAATTGCTTGGAGTCAATGAGACAATCTCATTTTATAGTGAATAACCCCTCATTTCATCCGTCCTTCCAAATAAGGTTTGGATTTCTCCCATACTTCATTTAGTGATTTCAATACATCTAGATGGAAAAGAAGGTCTCTGGAAATGATGAGACAAAAGAGACCATAAGTCTCATCCCTCCTATTGTGCCACTTAATATTCTCTGTAGTAGCATTAGGCTCATCCTCAGCTTCCATGGTCACTGTGAAGAGGCTTTTAATCCTCATCATGATCTCCATTTGTGTCTTCCATTCAAAGTAGTTAAATGGAGTCAAGTTGATACGATGAGATTGATTGTAATGTCTCGGTTTTGACCCTGTTTGCATTCAAAGGTATATGATGTATATTTTGTAATTAATCATGGTGTGGAGCTAAAGGCAAAAGCCCCACCATCGATTTGGTTGTGTATGTTTCGGCAATAGGGATTGTTGCTAATGGTATATCGTGTTATCTGGCATATTATAGTTTTGGCATCATGTAAATATGCACATCAATTAAAATAAACGTATAGCCAACTACGACGGTGCAACGTTAAATGAAAAGGGCATGATTCGTAAGGTTAAGGGGGGGGGTTTCTAAACCGTGGGAGCCATTGGGAGTTTTCCATGTGTCTACCACCCACTAAAATTCTTTTGTTCGATTAGTTGGGAGCAGTTATGGCTGGGGGAGTGTTGGGTGGCAGGACTACCAGTCCTTGCCCCATGTACACTCCATTAGCAAGCTGGCTCTTCCTCATGCGGAGGACAGGGGAATGGTCACCACTCTCCCACTCTTCCACCCACGTTTTTGGGGTTTTTTGCTTAGTATCATGTAGGGAGATCAGATTCCTCACGCACGCTCCATTTTGGGAGATTCTCCGTCATTTTGTTCGTCCCCCCTCAGTGAGTCGTTCTGTTCACTCTCCTTACACATCGATGGAAAATGGGCATGGTCCTCCTCATGTAGAATGCTCTCCTTTGTTTTGGGATTCATGCAGCTAGTTGGGAAGCATGTTCTGTCATCCATGATTTACTGTGAATGAGCCTTCACGTTCTGGAGGTGTATGTGTGTCTCCATACCGATTTGGGGTTTGTTGTTAGTTTGTGTGTTTCCCCTGTCCAAACTGAGAATTGGACCTTCACCTCCATTTGGGGTTTGCTATGAGTTTGTGTGCTTCTCCCGTTGCTGCAGTGGTAAAAGTGTGGCTGTTATCCTCCCCCGGTTTTGGGATGTTGTGTATGCAATTACCTTTTTGGGTTTCTACTGAGTTGTTTTGGCCATGCTAGGGATAAGAACAACTGTGAGTCATCTCGTTGACTTGAGCTGAGTTCACCTTATCGTTTGGGGTTGTCACCCTGTTATCTTTATTTTCCTCACAGAGCTGTGAGTTGTTTGTTTTACTGCGGTATGTAGTGGTTGGTATTTAGACTGTTGAGAGCAGGATTAGAGGCTGGGTATGCTTGAGAAAACTAGTGTTTGGAGCCACTCAGACAGAGTTAGACTGCTGGCTTTCTTCTTCACAACCCTTGAAGAGTATTGGGAAGGGAAGTTAGGGCCTGAGGGACTGTGAAGCAGAGAAAGGACCGATTCATGTTGATGGGTGTGTGAATGTCTTAGAAGTCAGGTTAACTCTGGTGTAGGCATCCTTAGCTCTCCATTGAGGCCACCAGCTTAGCATTTATCCTTTCCTAGCTCCTTGACGGCTTGATAAACCCTACTGTGTGGGTTTGGTTGTTTTGTGTACCTTGGCTATGTGTAAGCCTGCTTTGACCCTTATTCCTTGAGGAATCATGCCCAGCTCGGGGGTGACAGTGTTGTTGAGAGACTGATGAGCACGCTGGCCTATGGTTGGGTGGAACGTTGCAGCGACATAGCTAGTTGCAAGACGAATTTTGTTTAATATAATGAACATGTGGTATGCTTGAATGAATGTATGTTTGCTTCCGCTATGTATATGAAGGATTATGCATCTTAGTATGTTTTATTCTTTAATCTTTTTATTTCAGCATTATATGCCTGTTCATGTTCATGGGGCTATTTGCCCAAAGGTTTTTTGATGGTTTGGTGGCGTCCTCTTCGTCGATCAGAGGATCGGGGACGTTACAGAATGGTATCAGAGCAAAGGTTGCAGCATGGGCCTGAATGGGCTGTGAAGATGTAGTGATAGAGCTTATGTTGCAGCATTTGGGCCTCATAGGGCCATGATAAACAGTTAACAGAGGCAGGGTGCCTACTGCCCAGAAGAAAATAGGAAAATTCACAAAAATTTTCTAAGTGCCAGAATTATCGGCTCATCGGAAAACTTAGTGAGAAGTTCTTCTAATGCAGAAGAAGAACTAGTCTGAAGGTCACCCGATGAGAGACAAACAACCTTGGTTGCGGAAATTTTATAAGTGCTTGGCCGTCGGCACATCGGAAAACTTAGACAGATGGTGTTGTAAAGGAAAGTATCCTATGGCTAGGGTTTAAGAGGCCATCAACATACTGGGGTTGAAAGAGAGATGCACAATGTTCAGCAAGAATATATAAGCAAGATCAGAGATGAGAAAGGTCCACACCTAACTAACTGAAGGCTGTTCCAAGCTTTCTCTTCAATCCACTTCTTACTCCTCTCGCTCCAAGAGAGCTGCAAAAGAAATTATACCTTCCTCAAACCATTATTACCACATATAAAACAATGATAATCAAATAAACATGAACTAATGATCTGAATAACATCATCATATGATCAGAAACAGAGATTCAATCACACATTGAATAATGATTTGGGAAGAAGAAGGACATCACATCTTTATTAATCTTGAAAACAAGTACAAGTATACCTTCTCTTCAAGCTCGGCACCTCACGAAACCTTGATCTGGTTCTGCTGCTTCTCTTCTCCAAAGAACTTAGCCTCCAAGCTCTGCAACACAAGGGGAAGACCTCCAGGGCAAAGGTGTGGGAAAAGAGAGTCCCGATTCCTCCAGCATAACAATGCAGAAATTCAAATCCCCTCTCATGGACCTCCCTAACTCTATTTATATGGTTAAGGAAGAGTTAGGGGCGAAGACAAAGTGGTTACAACTGAATGAGTCAGTTGCATAACTACCCAAACTAACCGAAACTCAAAAGGTGTGTTTTTTATAATTTTAAAAGGCATTCGCGGGTTGCATAACTGGACAGTCACGAATACGAAAAGTATTCGCGGGTTTCCAGTCCAGAAAGTCGTGAATATGAGCAATTTTTTGTATTCGCGGGTATGTAATAGAGCAACTCGTGAATCATTCGCGAGTATGCCTTAAGGAAAGTTGTGAATACACAAAAAACGCATTTTTAGGGTATTTTTGGGCATTTTCAGACTTTGTTGTCTTCTATAAAGTTTTAGCTAACTGAAATACCTTTCTAACGGTGTGGAGATGAGACCAAACGAAGTTACAAAACTCAAGATATGGGTCCTCCAATTTAGGTGTTTTTTTAGTGACTTTCAGTGACTTTCATGAAGTGCCGTCATGGAAGTGTCGACATGCGACGGAATCATGGGAAAGTGGTCACAGGCAGAGATGTGTCATTTTGAGCTATAACAGATGCCCCCTAATGTGTGAGGTTAGAGGGGAAGACGATAGCTGAAATACATTATAAAGGAAATAGCTGAGTATGGAGAGAGCAGAGAATCCAAGATCAAAAGGCTCGAATGAAGGTACCTGTAAGAGAGATAAATGTCAGAAAAACTGATCTCTGGGACATATAGGTCCATATACAAAACATCGCCATAAAGATATAGGCGGATCCAACATATGTATAACTGATGAAACTATCATGGTCACTCAATATGCAAAAAGGCGCCATATCAAATCTAAAGGAGTCATGGCCACAAATGAACAAGGTGGATCCATACTCGACAATCGATCATAGCCACAAAAATACAAGGTGGATCTATGTCTCAGCAAAAATTCATATAAATTATAACAAGGTCTTGCGCAACTCGGGCAATAGCAAAAAATGAAATGCTACTGTCGGCCCAAGGTCTTTAATCCAAACCACCCAAAAAAGGTACGAATCCTAACCATGTGAATAAAGGAGTTGAAGTGGAACATGGAGGAAATTGTTTGATTACCGGTCAATAAGGAGAACCGTTAACAAACGCGAGGGAAACCACCATTAATGAAAATGGTCCCCAAGGTACCTAGTACATTCGAACAAGTGTGATTACAAGGACTTGAAGTCGAACACTTGAAGAATCCATCGAGTAGGAGACATTAAGGTATTCCCACTACCCAATAGCGACGGAAATTGCCACTAATGACAGCAATCCCCAAGGTACTGTCAGAAACTCTAAATCTCATTCTCCAGAGCAAGATGTGTTGCAGTCGATAGGAAGAGATCCGTTGGAAGGAAGGCATTAAGGCATCCTTCACCATCCAACATGAGGTAAGTCAAATACTAATTGGATCTGGAAATGGTACTGAATTTCACAACAAGGAATGCCGAAGACATGATGTAATGAATTGATACTAGGGAATGGCCGACACCAAAGGTCAAGCCAACTGCAGAATGGCCAACAAAGGTTTAATCCTTGAACAGTGAGCACGACACAAAAAGTGACTTAGGCAGATTTTGACACAAAAGGACCAACGAAACAAATCCGCAATGTAGGAGACATTGACAGATTCCCCATATAATTGGAAAAGAGACCAACTAGAGGAGTAAGAAACTCTGAATCAGGATAAGGTCAAAAGACTAGGACCCAACTATTGATAGACTCAAAACTAGTGCTTTGTTCAAGGAAACAAGACTTGCTGCCATGATGTAAAAAACATGTGAATGAGCTTCCCTTCCCCTCTTTCTTGTAAAGGTTTAACGAGTCCAAGAAAGCAAACTCGGGACCATCTTCATTTTTGGAAAGCTCGAAGAAAAGAAAGAAGAATGCTTGATAAAGCACTGATTCGTGGATTTTACGAGCCCGAACTAGTACATGCTTGACGGTGTTTTCATAGTTTAGAGAGTCTGAAAACTCCAAAGAAGACTCCAGGGGGGTCCTTTTTCGTACAATTTAGTCTCCTAAGGCCGAAAAAGTATAAAACATACCAAAGAAGAACTCTCTTAACTTCCGAAGAAGAAAAGGCACACCTTTTTCGTAATTAGTCAGGAACGTCCAAAAAAGGTTAAATTACCACCTACCCAACGCTCCTTCAAAAGCAGCATATAGCTTGAGTTTTACGAGTGTGAAGGAAGGCAAGATCACTCGGAAAGATCCATTTGATTACGAGAAATGGGGATTAAAACATAAAAATTGATGCTTTGTTCTTTAAGGTTTAACGAGCATGACAAAGACATAAAGTACACTTGGACTCTTTTTCATGTTTTGGTCCAGAGCATGAAAAAGAGAAAACTAAGCTCATACCGGTGGTTCCTTTTCTGTAAGTTTAGTCCCTCAGGTCCGAAAAAGTGATAAACCTATGCTTGAGAATACTCTTCTCCATTCAAAAAGAAAAGAGAGGGATCCTTTCTCATATTATTCCACATGGTCTAAGAAAGAGATAACCTACCACCAATGTGGATGCCCATTCACATATTCTTAACGAGCTTGAATGGACAAGTTTACTCGGCAGTCAAGTCTATTTTGAGGAGTCAGACTTGGGCCTAAACTAACTCAAAATCTTTCCCGTGAAGTTTTAACGAGTCCGAAAAAATCAACTCGCGGCCTCCTTACTGTTTTTAACGAGCTTGAAGGAGAGCAAAAAGAATGCTCTAAATGTGAGGAGATGAGTGTCATAGGCAGGTGAAACTAGTTCCAAGCACAAGGAACAGACCTATGCATAATGCAAGGAAAGTGAGCAAGATAAGGACACTCGGGTAACGTCTCCTCAAGGTAAAGGGTGTCAAGTTGTAAAGGCAAAATGATACAAGGCTTAGCAACGATGAGAACAAAGATGAGGGCTTATAGAACGAGCTAAAAGCGTGGAAGCCAACATCAGGCTCATAAGAGCGAGCAGGGCACATGCAAATGAAATTACAACTTGAACAAAAAGGCGATGCCAGTAAACAGTTGTCATCCAACTACAAATCCTGTCTCCAAGAAACAATAACATCAGGATCATATTCAGAAGAAAATATCTGATGCAGGTCACTTTGGCAGAAACAAACGTGACTTTGCTATCTTCTATAAAAGGTAAAGTCAAGGTAGAATCAACCGAAGAAGATTCTATAGAAATAAGGCTCAAGGGTTTATAATCAATAAGATCAACCTCAGAAGGAGAGAAAAAATTAACAAGGGAGATAGAGTCTGTAGGAACAAACTCAGTATCACAGGAGTTGAAAAATTCATAAGAAAAATCAAACTCATCAGGATCACTGACTTGCTGTTCAAAGGAAGAATCAAAAGACTCAACAAGACCAACATAAGAAGAAAGGTCATGCTTACTAGGAAAATCAGGGTCAGATTTAGTCACAACTGAACCAACATCCAAAAGAAGGTCAGACTGTATCAAATACTCTAGGACGACTTCATCCGAAGGAAGGAGATCATTCGAGATAAGACACATGTCTAAACTTTCAAATGGATTGATAGGGTGGAGAGAAAGCTCCATGGTCTGTTTAGGATGACTCACCAGGTCAACTGCTGGGACCAAGTCCCGAGAAGGTAAGCATGAAAATAGAGGATGCTTCTCAGTAGCAATTGAACATAAAGGACAAGAGGCCACATAGTTCACCTGTGGTGGGGTAGTGTCTATAGAAACACTGGGAATCAACAAAGGAAAGACCTGGTCTCTAGTTGGGTTAGGAGACGGATCAAGAAAATCCAATTGATCGATAGTGACAATTTCTTCGTCATGATTAAAGTACATCACATGAAAGAATGTTGACACCATAGCTTGCATGGCATAGACATAATCACATCCAAGGAGCATATTAAAGTCCAAGGGGTCTTCTATCACCATGAAGTCAACTAAGACGGTCCTCCCACCCAAAGTAATAGGTGTTTGAGAAAGAATTCCCAAGGCTAAACAAGTTCTTCTATCAAATGCCAATAACTGACTAACAGTCGACACAAGGCTGGGAGATCCCATGCCTCGCCAAGCATGAGCAGACAAGATACTAATTGAGGCTCCTTCATCAACAATACAACGAGCAATCGTATAAGGTTCAACTTTGACCTTTATCTGGAAAGGTTCATTAGAAGGAAAGCGCGGCTCAACTAGGCTATCCCAATCAAAGGAAGCAATTCGAGAGCTTGGTGGGGGTTGATCCGAAACAAGTTTAGTGCGCCCTTTTTCAGTAAGTTATGAATTGGCAGTGAAGAAAATGTGACTAGTAGACACTTCACTCTCCAAAGGAAGAGTGGGATTGATTGAAAATGGAATCGATTCAACCGCTTCATTAAAGTCACTCTCTAAAGGGAGAGTGGGATTGACCAAAGATGACATTGGTTCAATCACATCAGGATCACTCTTCGAAAGAAGAGTGGGATCAACCAAATCTAATATTGGTTCGACCACTTGATCAACAAAAAGTTGAGTAGGTTGTTGAGAAACTATAGGTTGTTCAGGAGAAGGAAATTCTTGAGTCTTGGACCACACTCTTCGCACCTCTGCGATAGCAGGGAACTTGTGAGTAATATGATCTCCCTCGCATAGCATACAAGGGAACTTAAGTTTGCACTTCGAACGATCAGTTTTCTCAACGGTGTCAACATGACTAGTATTGGCTGACTGTTTGCTCTCAACATGACCTGCAGAGGATGAGAGTTTTCCCCCAGCATGAACAACAAAGGCTAGGTGACCGGCTCCAACCTCACTAAGAGAGGCTGGTTGTTGAGAGACTTGAGAATGTTCAAAAACGGGATGACCATGAGACCAAACTCTTCGCACCTCCATGATAGAAGGGAATTTATAAGTAAGGTGGTCTCCCTCACAAAGCTTACAAGGAAACTTGAGCTTGTGTTTTGAATGGGTAGTCTTTTCAACAGTGTCAACATGACTCGCAGTGGCTGACGAATTGTCTTCAGCATGAACCACAGAGGCTAAGAGACTGCCCCCAGCATGACTTGTAGAGGCTGAGAGACTGGATCCAACATGGCCTGCAGAGGTTGGATGGGCACCACCAACATGAACAACAGAGGTTGAATGGTTACGATCAGCATGCTTTTCAGCAGTTGAGTGTGTGCCCCCAGTATGAACAACAGAGGCTGGGTGGATGGATCCAACATGAACAATAGAGTTTGGATGGGGAAGTTCAACTTGAACAACAGAGGTTGAACGGGTACCCTCAGCATGAACCACAGAGGCTGAGTGACTAGATCCGACATGACCTGAAAAGGTTGGAAGGATCCCACCAGCATGATCAACAGATGCTGGATGGTGAAGATCAACTTGACTTGCAGAGATTCAGTGCTTAGATCCAACATGGCCTGCAGAGGTTGGATGGGTGCCCCTAGCATGAACCACAAAGGCTGGTGGTGAGGTTCAACTTGACTTGCAGAGGTTGAACAAGTGCCCCCTTGCTTATGTGCCTTCTTCCTATTCCTCCTTCTTTTACTCCTTTTATACTGTCGGTTACTAGTATCAGTACTTTCACCGCATGAGGTAGAAGGAGGAGGAGAATCAACTACAGGTGAAGGGGAAGCAGTGTTTTGATGCTCTTGATATAAAGAGCTTACTTGAGAAGCATCAGGAACATTTAGGACGGTTGGAGTGGAAAACAACCACACCGGTAGCCCTAGGGTGAATCCAGGAAGATTCAGGGTGGCCATCAAGGGAACACCAACATTCCCCGTGAGAGAAATAGTATAAGGAGTTCCCAGCATGGGGATCTCTTGGTTGGTGTTAGAAGGGGTGCTAGCCATAGTTTCAAACCAGAAGACAAAGTCTGAGGTTGATAGCAACCAAAATTACAAAGCACACACCTAAAGGCACACTAAGTACAGACAAACCACACAGCACTCACTAAAAAATTCCCGAAGCCAAACAGACAAACATGTATAAGATGTACTTTCCAGAAGAAAGCTGATAGATAGTTACTTGGCGTCCCTGTAGATGTTCTTAGGCACAAGCAGAGGAATCACGCACCACCCTCCCACACCTTCTACCGGGGTTACCTTCCAAGCCTGTCCAAGGTCAACCAGAAATAGCCTTCCAGTGTACCTGTGTATGAACCCTAGATGTCAAGAGACTAAAGGCTACCTTGGTTATACCAACAGTCTGGGGGGATAGTCGCAAGCCGGACTCATACGCATGGGCAGGGTAGCTGAGCCCGAAACTCTGTCTAGGACAGAATCCCCAGATGAGTAAAAGTCTTGAGTTATGCTTTGACAAGGATTCAGAGGGTTATCTCCTCTATCCAAGCCTCCACGTGGCCTCGTGCTTAACTCCTGTTTAAGAGGAGCTTCCCAAATACAGTCAATAAAGTCAAGGATTTACCTAGTGATTAGCCAACTACGTCTGGATTTAACACTTGTGGGGAGTTTAAACTCCCTATCCCACAAGTCTAGCCTAAGCTAGTTGGTGTATGACCCTATAAAATAAAACTTACTAATAATTTTTAAATTATATCGTTTATTTTAAGGGTTGTTTTTTAGTCAGAGGGTAAATGGCATGAAACTTATGTGGTGTTTTGACTCAAAAGTTGAAACAAAATGACTAAGCAAAAAAAAGAAAAAACTATTCTCTTTATTTTTCTTTTTCAAATAGAAACTTGAAAGCCACAAAAGAACAAATTCTTTTTATATTTTTTCGAAAACAATGATATGCCATGCAATCTAGACTAAAAACCTAATCTACATGCATATAAAGCAAACATGTGTTTTTATCTTTTTCTTTTATAAATGCAAAACAAAAATCAGCCTATCAACTAATGCAAGCAAGTACTGAAAGCAAAGCAAATAGACAACTACTCTACACCCCACAAATAAACCCTAGGTTTCCCTAAAGTTAGATATCAACCTCTCTTGAAAAGAAGGCTTACAAAGGTAAACAAGCCAACAACTTTGGAATGAAGAGACTGAGCAAAAAGATTGACATAAACAAAGGTCAAGAAGTCCCAAGTATCAATCTAAACCTACAAAAAAAGGCTGCTCAATACCTTGTCCAAAAAGGTCAAGCCAAAGAAGGGGGGGGGGGGGGGGGGGCAAGTAGCAAAAACAAGTATAGGTTCTTTTTAATTTTCTTTTATAAATGCAGAGAAACACACCTACAAACAAAAGTATGCAGATAAAAAGAACAAAGCAAAAGGGACTTTGCTATACAACCACCAAACAAACTCTATAAATGCCCTAAAGTCAGTATAAACCCTACTTGGAAGGAAGGCTTGCATAAGAGACAAGTCAACTACTTGGCATGGTGAAGTTAACCAACAAAAGAAGAAGGAAACCAACACCAACCAGCTTCTGAAATCAAACCAAGGTCACTAATAGAGGCTGACCAAAAACATAAGCCAAAAATCATACCAAGCAAAGGAGGTAGGGGGAAAGAGCAAAGAACAAACCCTAATGCTATAAAAGGGCTTACCACATAGATAAAGAACAACCAAAAGGGATGAATAAGTGGAAAGAAGGACCTGAAACAATGCAAAAGACTGAAAGAAATCAAGAGAAACCCCAACATACTGGGGTTGAAAGAGAGATGCACAATGTTCAGCAAGCATATATAAGCAAGTTTCAGAGATAAGAAAGGTCCACACCTGACTAACTGAAGGCTGGTCCAAGCTTTCTCTTCAATCCTCTTCTTGCTCCTCTCGCTCCAAGAGACCTGCAAAATAAATTATATCTTCCTCAAACCATTATGACCACATATAAAACAATGATAATCAAATAAACATGAACTAATGATCTGAATAACATCATCATATGATCAGAAACAGAGATTCAATCACACATTGAACAATGATTTGAGAAGAAGAAGGACATCACATATTTATTAATCTTGAAAACAAGTACAAGTATACCTTCTCTTCAAGCTCAGCACCTCATGAAACCTTGATATGGTTCTACTGCTTCTCTTCTCCAAAGAACTTAGCCTCCAAGCTCTGCAACACAAGGGGAAGACCTCCAAGGCAAAGGTGTGGGCAAAGAGAGTCCCGATTCCTCCAGCATAACAATGCAGAAATTCAAATCCCCTCTCATGGACCTCCATACCTCTATTTATATGGTTAAGGAAGAGTTAGGGGCGAAGACAAAGTGGTTACAATTGAATGAGTCAGTCGCATAACTACCCAAACTAACCGAAACTCAAAAGGTGTGTTTTTTATATTTTTAAAAGGCATTTGCGTGTTGCATAACTGGACCGTCATGAATACGAAAAGTATTCGTGGGTTGCCAGTCCAGAAAGTCACGAATATGAGCAACTTTTTGTATTTGTGGGTATGTAATAGAGCAACTCGCGAATCATTCGCGAGTATGCCTTAAGGAAAGTCATGAATACACAAAAAACGCATTTTTAGGGTACTTTTGGGCATTTTCAGACTTTGGTGTCTTCTGGAAAGTTTTAGCTAACTGAAATACCTTTCCAACAATGTAGAGATGAGGTCAAATGGAGTTATAGAACTCAATATATGGGTCCTCCAAGTTAGGTGTCTTTTTAGTGACTTTCAGTGACTTTCATGAAGTGCCGTCATGGAAGTGTCGACATGCGACATAATCATGGGAAAGTAGTCACAGGAAGAGATGTGTCATTTTGAGCTATAACAGATGGACCTCTGATGCAGACCCTGATGGCGGAGAAATCAATTAGATGGATCGGCGATGATTAGTTGATCGTATCACCGATGCTTAGTTGATTTTGAGTCTGCCATTGCAGCTGATTAGAGGACTAACCTTCCAATGGGTAGAAGCCCCGACTGCTGATGCCATAGTGACCAGAGGTTTCGACCACCTATAGGCTTGTGGCCGTGGAAGACACAGAATGACCGTTGGCCAGTGTTGCGGAAACCAAGTTGACTAGCCACCTAATGCACAGAGCACCCGACTGCCGACGTAGCAGAAAATTTTTGAATTTTTTTCTAACGAATGGGATCATCAGCGATCGAAAAAGGATAGTTGTTGACATCACCGATGATTAATTGATGGCATAGCCGCAATGTCGAAAATAGTTAAGGAAATATCCGACACGGCAGTGGGCTCCTGAAGACATTTTTGCCGAAATTTTCCTAAATGTTGAACGCATCGGAGAAACTTCGTTGATGAGATTGCTGAAACGACGGTGGAGATTAGTGGATTGATCAGGGAAAATTAGAAGACGTAAGATCCGAAACGTCGACAGAAAGGACAAGAAGTTAGTTGGTGAAGCCACTAACAGCGGCGACGGAAATATTATTAAAGAGGAAATTTTGAAAAATTTTGTAAGTATTTCGACCCTCAGTGATCGGCGAAGATCAGTCGAAGGGATCGGTGATATTTAGATGATGGCACCACTGAAACGTTCGCTCATTTAGTCAAACAGACCCCTGATAAAGGCCATTGGCGTTGGCAGAAGATAGGGGACGAAGGCGCCGACATAGAGGAGAAGGAAGAAGAAAAGTTTGAAAATTTTGAAGTACGAGAACGTCGACGAAATTTAGTTGTTTGAAGAGTCGACGCGGCGACGGGAAAGGGAAGAAAAATTATGAAATTTCTCTAAGTGCAGAAAGAATCGAAAAAGTTTAGTTGATGAAACCGCCGATGAGCATCGGAAAAATCTATTTTCTTGTGCATCCGCCATTGTGGCAGTCTAAGGCACTCTCCACCCGATGGTTAGTGGATCTGATAGCTGATGAGTGTCCGTGGAACCCTCAGTGGGATTGCCACCCGCAGTTGCAGATGTCTATGAGACTAACCATCCGATGAAATAGCGTAGCCGATCACCAACATATCGAAGGCAAGTTGTTTTCTGATCGTCGCAATGACGGGAATGTTAGTGAATTGGATCCGACCACCAACAGAGTTGTGGCCGCGGAAACTCCAGTTAGTTTGCTTCCCGTCGTTGCGGAGGCTTAGAGAACTAGCTGCCTGATGGGTAGAGGATTCGATTGCCGACATACTAGCATAATCGATAAAGATCGGAAGATTATTGTTAATGAGACCGTCGATCGGAAAGGTTAAGGCCTATGGAACCACCATTGCGAACGTCTATGGGACTAAATGGCCTATACCTTAGTGAGATGTCATCCCGGCCACCGATGCGGTAATATTTAATGGTTCTAATCACCGATTAAGTTTGGAGGGTTAGATGATTACGGACCCGACACAGCGGAGAAAATTAGTGGTTCTGGCAGCCAAAACGCTGGAAGGAAATAGATGAACAAGCCGCCGATGAGCGTGGAGAAAACTAGAGCTTTTGGCTGCCGAAACGTTGGAAACTTAGTTAGAAAGAGATCAGACTGGAGGGACAGAAATTTTGAGTTTTTCAAAGTGGATTTTTCAGCGATTTCAGCGGATTCAGTGAAATTCTTAGTAGGATTTCAGGGCTGAAAGAGAGAAGAAATTCTAGAAGGCTAAAGTTAGCATTTTATACCCAAAATATAGTTGTATGTTTTGCCTAAAATTGGTGAAAGTCATCATGTCAGAAGTGGTGTGGTTTTCACACCCGAGGTCAGAATGAAGCATGTGGATAGGTGTTGGAAAGCTTATCCAGCAGGGAACAAGGGGGAATCCCCAGAGTTCGAATGCGGTGTTTCAAAGTACTAGTGGCTGTCAATATGGACAAACCGACTATTGTGTGGAAGAGGAGTTCCATGCAAAGATGAGGGATTTAAAAAGGGAAAATTCCTTAAACCTTGTCTTGCTAATTATAATTACATTTATAAGTTTCATACATGAAACATATGAGGATATGCCTTGCATGCATAGGATATTACATGTTGGCAAGAGTAGTGAGAATTATACATTTATAATGAACCACTAATGGTAATTATTGCATTGGTGTTGGCATTAGTGGGAAAACCAACGATGACCTGGACATGGCTGAATATGTTGCTGATGTTGATGAATGTGACCAGCAACCCTATGAAGAAAGGGATAAGGCAACAAGTCCAAAATCAAAAATTGGTGAGCAAATTATGCAATCTCCTGCAAAGGACCAACCAAACTGGTAATGTCAAGGGTGTAAGTAAGACCCATGAAGGTGAGAGTTTAATTATGACAATTGCATGGAGTGGTAAAAGCAAGAGGTCTCATACCATGTGGGTATTTGAATTTTATACTGCATTCATAGAGAAATGTATCATGCATGTATTATGTTATTATGAGCTTAGTAGCCAAGGAAAGTAAGCACTGATGGTCTTGATTATAGTAATGCATCCTATATGAAGTAGTCATGGTTAGGCCATGCATGGTATGTTTGAATGCATAGTATTCCTGAATCAATGCAAGGTAGCATTAAGTGGGTATGCATTAAAATATTTTATAAATCTTGTAGTTATGCATTGAATGGATGCATATGAAAAGTATGAGTAAATGTTGTAGATATGAATACATAAGTATGGGTGCAAATGTTGCGATGCAATTCATGAATGCAAAGAGATAGTGCATGAGTTATTATGAATAACTAATGGCTGAAATGATGAATTGATGACAATTCTAGAACCATATCAAGAACTGTTATGAATGCAGGATAGTAAGTGCATGAAGAGGGTAGTCAGGATCAATTGGCTGCTGGAAATGCTCTATGGACAGGAAAAGTGGTACAAATGATATGCTTGTGAAGTAAGAAGTATCTAAACCTTTCATTTAAATTACATAAATGAGGGGATTGTACCCTGTAATTTAAAGTATGATAATGATTGCGTGAAGTAAATGAGTTTTTGTAGTATTGGTGTGTTTAACAGCTGGAAGTATTTGAATTTTTTTAAATTCTAAAAATGCTTCAGTGATGGTTGCAGCAATGAAAAGGTTATATGCATCCAGACTTACTAAGTGTGTGGCTGACTGAGGTTCAGGTTTCAGGTAGATTGTTTGGGGCATGGAAATTTGGGTAAGGCCATGACAAAGGACGAAATCTACCATGTGAAAGAGCCAAACCTTATGAGAAGAGTCTCATGGCTGTGAAAATAGTTTGTATGCATGATGGGTTGTTAAATTTGAATTGTGACTTTCGGATTTAAGAAATTGTTGACAACTACTAATCACTATTGGCTTGCATAAGATTGTGTCAGGTGGATGCATTGTAAGTGGGTATTCATGTTATGCTAGTAAGCACAAAATTATAATGGGCATAGTAGTGCTGCTTACAAGAAACCCAAAATTGAGGATCACCTCATTGCCAAGCAAATCAATTTCTATAGTAAACAGAGTTGCAAATTCTCATTGAATTTAATTACTAATGTCATGACTTGGTTATGGAACAATCAGATAATGATTAACTATTTGGCTATTTGATGAATGTGCTAGGGGTACACACTTGAGGAAGATCATGTGTGATGGCCTACAGGAGCCAAACTTCATGGGAATGTTTTCCCTTATCTTGGGAATGGGTTTTGGGTGAAACTCCATTGGACATTTTGGAAATGTCCCATCTACACTGCATGTTTGGTAAGCAACATGAGTGAGATGGTATAGGTTATGTATGTAAGACATGTGTGGATACGAAATGTAAAAAGGAATTGGGATGGAAAACCGAGGGACTGTCAACTCAGAGAAGGGAGCCCCCATTCCTCCTTAACGAAGGAATACTACTTCGAAAAATGGATAAGTGTTATGTGAGCCTAGCTAAGAATATACATGTCAAATTGTTAAATTCAAAATTCAGAGCATGTTTTGATTTTATTTCCATTATGACCGATTACTTGAGTATGAATAGAGCCTACATGGCACTCACCGGAAAAGGGTGCACACTTTTCTGATGTTGGATCATGAAAGGGTTTTCAATATTGATTACACCCTAGGGAGTGGATGCACTCCTGGTGTTTCAATACTTGATAGTGAATGATGTGAAATGTGGTTATGGTTTTAGAGCAATAACACTAACAAATGTGCTTATATTGCTTATGTTGTCATGATAAACAGATGTAGTCTAGTGTTGTACACTAAATGTACAATGGCTTGAGCTCATCCTACCTTCTACTAAAGAGCACAGAGAAGGAGACATTCCTGAGGGGCTGTCAACTCAAAGAAGGGAGTGGTATCTTGTGTGATATGGGGTAGTGGAATTAGAGATCACTACTGGAAACGAAACCCGGAAATGGTCATTATTGTTGATATAAGTGCATGTGTTATTGTTGATGGCCTCATAAACCCAACTATGTTGGCTTGGATGATGA
>LPNX010199386.1:254938-305789 GCA_001517045.1 Pseudotsuga menziesii | reverse complement strand
ATATATATATATATATATATGGATGTTGTGAAGCAGCTTGCGTGCTGACCTAACATCCAAGTCCATAGGCTATCCCAAGGCTTACAAAGCGAAGCAGGATCCTATGGAGCAACGAGAAAATGAACAATACATATAAGTATTGGATTATTTTGCAATTCTTGCTTATGAATATGCATGTGTATATGATTTGGTTATGATGTTTTAAGCTCTTGTTTAAAAGGTAAAAACCAATGGGAATCAACTGAACATGTGAATTTATTCAATGTTTGAATATAGGTATCGCTGGAAGCGAGGACTACAAAATCATCCTAGAGGTGCATGTGGACATGTGACTATCCTGAAAAGCTCAGAATGAGCAGTAATGAAAAAGGTGCTAGTATGACTATGAAGGTCCCAGCAGCCGAGACAAACCATGCGGGGAGGCTCCATGGTTGAGAGGTCTGAAATAGATCGGAGACACTAAGTGTCATGACCAAGAGGGATTGGTCCAGTATTCATGGTGAAGTGGAAGAGGCTAAGAGCATGAAAATCCACAGTGGTGGTGTGGGTTCTAGGATGGAACAAAACAAAGAGGAAAAAAAAAAAACTCTTGCTGCTCTCTCTTGCCCTTTTGATTATATATATATATATGCATTGTGAAAACAAAAGATTGTTGAATGCATCTATGACTGAAAATGGAATGTGTGTATTTGCTTAAAAGTAAATTGTGAATGCTTGAATGGTTAATTCCCTGCCCAAGAATGGACATGAATGAGCTCGTGTGCCTGTTGGGAAGGCATGAAAAATATGAAAGTCTCCTTGATGAGACTTGGACTATCATACCAATTGGGCAATTAATTGACGGATATTAATGCCTATATTATGCTTGGTCTAACAGAATTTCAATGATGCATTTCACATGTGAGAAAGGTGAAATCCAGTGGTGCACATTGACCATGGAAGCAGACCAAAAGCTGCTGGACTTGGCTGGAAGTCTCCTTCAAATGATTACCAGAACCCAAGAGAATCTTGGAGAGATGCTCAAGATACAAAAAATGAAGAATGAGATGAACCACCAGATTTTGCAAGACTCTATTGGTTTGCAAAAGGAGGTAAAAAGCCTTCTGGGGGAAATCCGTAAAGGCAAGGAAAGTGGATCAATGATGGGACATTCATCCAAGCAATCCGTTAAGAGACGTTCCAAGCATGAAGACTCAAAGGAAATTAAGCAAGTAAAGATGAAGAAGCCAACGAAATGTTGGAAATGTGAAGGACGTCATTTATGCCGGTACTGACCAATGAGGGAACATAAAGAGGGCAGCAGCCACAAAGTTCCTTGACTTGGGGATGAGACGAAAGCTAAGAGCCAGTAGGAGAAGCTCGTGGAAGCTGAGGGGCTTCGCCCTGAAAGTTCAAGTAAATAATTGAATGTGGGACAGATGTGCAAAATTTTGAATGTGCAAATTGTATATGTGTTTTTATGTATTGGAACACCGAGGACAGTGTTATCCCAAGGGGGACGGGATTGTAATGTCCCGGTTTTGACCCCGTTTGCATTAAAAGGTACATGATGTATATTTTGTAATTAATCATGGTGTGGAGCTAAAGGAAAAATCCCCACCATCGATTTGGTTGTGTATGTTTCGGCAATAGGGATCGTTGTCAACGGTATATCATGCTATCCAACACTTTATAGTTTGGGCATCATGTAAATATGCACATCAATTAAAATAAACGTACAGCCAGCTATGACAGTGCAATGTTAAATGAAAAGGGCATGATTCCTAAGGTTAAGGGGGGGTTGTCTAAACCATTGGAGCCATTGGGAGTTTTCCATGTGTCAACCACCCACTAAACTTCTGTTGTTCGATTATTTGGAAGCAGTTATGGCTGGGGGAGTGGTGGGTGGTAGGACTGCCAGTCCTTTCCCCACGTACACTCCACCAGTAAGATGGCTCTTCCTCAAGCGAAGGGCAGGGGAACGATCACCACTCTTCCACCCATGTTTTTGGGGTTTTTTTCTCAATCTCACGCAGGGAGATCGGGTTGCTCACGTGTGCACCATTTTGGGAGATTCTCCATCATTTTTTTCTTCCTCCCTTAGTGAGTCATTTTGTTCACTCTCCGTACGCACCGGTGGAAAATGGCATGGTCCTTCTCATGCAGAATGCTCTCCTTTGTTTTGGGACTCACATAACAAGTTGGGAAGCATGTTCTGTCATCCATGATTTCCTGTGAATGAGCCTTTGCGTTCTGGCAGTGTATGTGTGTCTCCATACCGAGTTGGGGTTTGCTGTGAGTTTGTGTGTTTCCCCTATCCAGACTGAGAATTGGACCTTCGCCTCCATTTGGGGTTTGCTGTGAGTTTGTGTGTTTCTCTCGTTGCTGCAGTGGTAAAAGCATGGTTGTTGTCTTCCGCTGGTTTTGGGATGCTGTGTATGCAAGTACCTTTTTGGGTTGCTGCTAAGTTGTTCTGGCCATGCTAGGGACAAGACCAACATTGAGTCATCTTGTTGACTTGAGCTGAGTTCACCTTCTCATTTGGGGTTGTCACCCTGTTATCTTTATTTTCCTCACAGATTTGTGAGCTGTTTGTTTTACTGTAGTATGTAGTGGTTGGTCTTCGGACTGTTGAGAGAAGGATTAAAGGCTGCATATGCTTGAGAGAACTGGTGTTTGGAGCCACTCAGATAGAGTTAGACTGCTGGCTTTATTCTCCACAACCCTTGAAGAGTATTGGGAAGGGAAGTCAGGGCCTGAGGGACTATGAAGCAGAGAAAGGACTGATTCCTATTTATGGGTGTGTGGATGTCTTAGAAGTCAAGTTAACTTTGGTGTAGGCATCCTTAGCTCTCCATTGAGGCCACCAGCTTATAATTTAGCCTTTCCTATCTCCCTGACTGCTTGATAAACCCTACTATGTGGGTTTGGCTGATTTGTGTACCTTGGCTATGTGTAAGCCTTCTTTGACCCTTATTCCTTGAGGAATCATGCCCAGCTCGGTGGTGGCAGTGTTGATGAGAGATTGATGAGCACACTGGCATATGGTTGGGTGGAACGTTGCAGTGACATAGCTGGTTGCGGGACAAATTCTGTTTAATATAAGTATTCTCAACTATTTTGTCTCTGCATTTATATTTACTGATTAATGAATATAATGAACATGTGGTATGCTTGAATGAATGTATGTTTGCTTCTGCTATGTATATGAAGGATTATGCATCTTAGTATGTTTTATGCTTTAAGCTTTTTTATTTCAGCATTATATTCATGTTCATGTTCATGGGTCTATTTTCCCGGAGTTTTTTTGATGGTTTGGTAGTGTCCTCTTCGCTGGTCAGAGGATCGGGGACGTTATATTGATCCATTTCTTCAGCAACTGCTCCCTGAGGAAGAATGAATGCACTCCTTGAGAGAGTGAAGATCGATCCTAAAAAATAAATAAGGGAGGATAAAAATTGAGCTAAAGGAGCTCTGATACCATGTGGAAACTAATCCTAGTCTTAGATCAATTGAACTCACAAAAATTGCTAGAAGACATGGAAAGATCCACTCAAAATTAGAGATTGAAATTGGTGTATAACGATAACTTGATTTGCATAAGTGTAAATCATCCAAACTTATATAAAAATATTTTTTTCAAACATATAATTACATTATATATTTGAATTCCTAAGAAGGAAATTTGAATCGTCACAATAACAGGCTTACTAAAAGTGAAAAACCCCCCTAGGTGCATAAAACACTTTCCAAATTAGTCCAAGAAGGTCAAAAATTGGATAAATGATGTGTGTCATATAATAAGTGATAAAATTCAATATCCTCATTCTTTCAAGAGATATTAGAAGGGAGGATGAGTTATGCAAAAACAGGGCATTTTTTATGTGAGTATCTTTCACCTTTTTACTTAAAGATGCTGAAAAGCAGTCTAAGTCTGGATAAGGTAGGAAACCACACTTGATAAATTGGGAATTCTTTGTATTTTTTGAAATCCTATCCAAAATATTTTAAAGGTTCTCATGGAGGCATTTTTAGCTACTTTTGATGAAGTGGTGCAAGTGGGTGCCAACTAGCTAGTATAGAACCAAGGAAATTAATAAAAAATATTAATTAATGTATCCTAACTATGGGAATGGGTTTTTTATTATTATAAAAATGGTTTCCTTTTTTCTCAATATGATATACTCAAAACTAGGGTATGAGGTTCTTCTTCTAATACAGCTTATTTTGTTGAGTAATATTCTTCAGTTGGCAACTCAAACTCTATCTTCTCTAGTTCTTTTTCCATTGGAGTCACTTCATGTCTAGGGACTTCTTTGACCTCTCTAAACACACCATCTTGAATTTAAACAATATTCTTAGTTAAATAATTCCAAAGCTTATAACTTTTAATGTCGTCTTTATAGACAATGAAGATACATTTTTCAGCTTTGTTATCTAACTTGCTCATTTTATTCTTTGGAACATGTACATAAGAACCACAACCATAAAATTTTAGATGATTAATAGAGGGTTTCTTACCATTCCATACCTCTTCTGCAGGTTTTTCAACCAATGTTGATATGGGTGACCAATTTATCAAGTAACATGATGTCTCCACTTCCTCTTCCCAAAATTCTTGTTCTATCCCAACACTTCTTATCATGTTTCTTTCCTTTTCCATTAGAGTCCTATTCATCCATTCAGAAAATCCATTTTGTTGAGGTGTGTATGGAGTAGTATTCTAACTTGCTATTTTTTTATTATATAATTCCTCGAATTCATTCCCACAGAACTCTCCGCTATTATTTTTCCTATACACCTTTTTGTTTTTTGATTGATTCTCTACAAGAGCCTTAAATTCTTTAAACTTAGAAAATACTTTAGATTTCTTTCGAAGGAAATAAATCCATGTGTTCCTTTAGAAATCATCTATAAATGAACCATAATACATAAATATTCTTAATGATGGAACATGGACATGTCCAAATACATCACCATGTATTAACTCTAGAAGTATATTTTCTCTTGTAGCATTAAATGCAAAACTTACTCGATTTTTTTTTACATATATGAAATGTTAATATAAATCAAAATACAGAGTGCAATTATTCATAACTTCAACCATACCTTTACCTTGTAATGCTCGAAGGCCCTTTTATCCGATATGCCCCAATATTTGATGCCATAGCATTATCTTTCCTCCTAATCTAGCCATGGTTCTGTCATCTTTGCCTCCTTACTCAAAAAGAAAAAAATTATTACATTATCAATGATGGTTCTTCCCAATAGTTTGTAAATAATTTTATACAAAATTCCCCTCATCAATACCATTTAACCTCGAATCATTTTGCAACCACAATCTCCACACATAGTAGTACACCCGCAACACCCATATTTCTGACAGATATCAAGTTTCTTTCTATATTTGGAATGTATAGAAATTCAAGTAGAGTTCTAATCCTTATATTCTATATATTTACCTTGAATACACCATGTTCAATGATACTGGCTGGTGAATCATCTCATAAGTACACATCTCCACCATTGTGTTTTTCATATTCACAGAACCACTCCCTAAGAGGGCTCATATGAAATGAAGCACTTGAGTCAATCAACCATATATCACATTCTAAATGATTACCCATGGAATATAGGTACACATCCCATCCTTATTCTGAGGAGGTCTTTGCATCTGTGTAAGGGTTATCCTTAAATCCCTTTGCTTTCTCAACATTCTTATATCTACAATCCTTTTTGTAGTGCCCAAATTTACCACATTTCCAGCACTTCCTTATTCCTTTTCTTGGTGATTTATATCTACTGCTATATTTATATATTACCCAAAATCCCTTATTTTTTTTTCTCCTAGTGAGTACCTCTCACAGACAAGGAATCGATACTATGATTTTGTGGCAATATAATAAACCCACATCATAACTTAGGATAAAATATTTAATCAACTTTTTATTAATTTCCTACCCACTAGCCTAGATATTTGGCATCCACTTGCACCACATGGTCAACACTTTCCATATATACCCGAGGAGATATTTAATACTGATTCTAGGTTGATCATGTCTACTTTATTGACTGCAAGAATTAGTAACTACACTTTCCTGAAAATTTGGTCTTGTTTTGATTTATTCCAACTTTTCTGTGGATAAGGTAAAACTAGTCAACTACGAAACTTATATCTTTTGTTTCCAACCCATCCTCCATGATTTTTCTCCATATTAAAGGATTATCATATTTTTCCATCATACATGATAATTAACTCATGATTTAGTTGATTCATGAGATCCTTGACTGATTAGAAAAGTGGTTTAACCACCTATGGAGGTTTATCATATTTAGTAAGTCTATCTTTCTGAGCTTGATGAGTTGTATCCAATACAACTTGATTTTAACTATGAGGGATGGACTATTTATGTAGACTATTATTCATCAGTATTCAATGGAAGGATACGCTCCAATATTCATATCTTCATTCATGTGATTCTATTTCTATTCTTCTCTCTATTTTTCCTATGTATGCTTGTGAGAATTATCTTAGTAGCAAGACCTACTTCATGTGCTTCTTATTAGAATATTTAATTATAGCATTAGATTTTATATTTATAAATGTAATCATAGCACAAGGTTTTTCAAATTCAAAAAAGTTGAGTATCTATTTGTTCTCTCTATCAAAGTGCATCCATTCTCATATTCCTCTATGAATAAGAGCTTGTTTTTAATCCTACAAGATTTTTTCCTAGTTTTATTTGTGCAGGTTGCAAAGAGTATCTCCTTGAGCTCATCAACATCTTAGTATGGATTATTATTTAGATATAACCCTGAAACCCTTCAACTATCATGAATGGAAATTCAAAATTGGCATTCTATTGCACAATAAGGGACTATACAGAGTTACTCTAGCTTTGGAAAATGAGCCCAATTATGTTGTTGAGAAATCTAAGTGGCATAATAGGTTGGATGGATCCTATGGATTTCTTTTACTCTCTATTTACATTGATATAATATTTCATATAGATGGTTTGACCACTCCAAACCAAGTGTGGACCAAACTTGAGTCTCTCTTTGGAGTTCAATATGAGTTAAGAGCGCATTAGTTAGAGATTGAGTTATTCTCAATGTGTCCAAGCAATTTTGATTCTATTGATGGGTTCTCAATCAAATTCAAGTCACTTATTATAATTCACAAAAATTGTGGGATTAATAAGAAAAATGATCAATTAATCCTTTCCATTCTATCAAAATTGGGTCCTGAATACTCATTTTTTGTGTTAACTTTTGATGCTACTAGGATTGTTGTTTCTATTTGGAAAATTCCTTATTTGCGTACTTTAATATTTGATTCACTAAAAAAGGAGCAAGATAAATCGATCTAGATGGGTGATATAAGATATTCCAAGGGAAAGGATCATGCTCTCATAGTTCAAGGAAGAAAGAATACCAAATCAAAAGATAATAAAATTGTGAAAGAGAAGAAGCCAAAGTCAGAAATTGAAGATGAAGGTTCGAAGCCTACTGATGAAGATTCAATGAAGAAAGTCAAGAAGAAATGGAGCACATCCAAGTGTTGTTTTTGAATTAAGGGATTTGATACAGAGAAGAAATGTTTCAAGAATAATATGGACATCATGTTTCAACTTCTTGAGAAGCACAACATTGAAGTTCCAGATGAGCCAGAGAAGCATGTTGATTCCTCAGAATGTTATCATAGTGCACACTTCCAAGGTTATATAAACTATGCCTTGAGTGCCACAAATCCATTCTTCATATATCTTATATAGATTTACCTTATGATATATCATAATCATAAACATCATATCCTTTCTTTGATAATCCACCTATCAGTCTCCTAGATTCATCTCTCAATAATTGTCATTCTTCACTAGATACTGACTTGTATTTAAGCACCTCTTCCTCACTCCATGGTTATAATTCTGATTTAAAAGCTTGTTTTCAGGATGATATACATTTCATGAAACCATTCATACCACCATCCATACCATATACCATACCTCTTAAATTTTAATACTCCTAAGACTATACAAATCTCAAGTTCACTAGTTGATTCCTCATTGGTCTCTTATGCAGTGTTATTTATATTACATGGTTTGTAGTATTGCTTATCTTTAACTAGTTGGTTATCCATGAACTTATATATATTTGGATTGATATTACACATGATTTTATTTGTTATAAACACTTATGGTTCATATCTCAAGTCCATCCATCATTCATATTTTTACACTCATCAATTTTCCCCAGTTGCTCATAATTTTCCTAGTCTAGCCCTATATCCTTATGGAGTCATTGAAGCCATTGTATTTGTTGTTCCATATAATAATATTTATGATATATGATATTCCTTTCATCCTCATATCATATATTATAAGTTTCTACATCATATTGGAAGAAAGATATGTGATCCACATCACAATTTTGCAGCTATACAAGGAACTAATTGTGTTACGAATTGTCTTAATTTTTGTACTCTTTGGGAAGGAGTATGCAAATATATATTTTCAATTTCATATTTTGTTTTCAAATTAGAGTTTGTTAGCAGCAAAAAACATTCAAATAATTCTCCTACTTCATCAGATGATGAGATACACGGAGTATTTCCTCTTCTTTCTTGTAGATTCTACACTCTAGCTCATGATCATGGAATCTTCAAGCTTCTTCATCAAGTATTTCACCAGAAGAAGTTCATTCATCTAATTAAAGTGAATATAAATATACGTTGAATACATATTGTTCAAATTTTGTGCCTTTTCCTTTCTTGAGGGAGGATTTTCGCCATGTGGTTTTGCCTCTTTCCTAACTTTTATGGACATGAATAATTGCTAAAGGGTGCCCATAGCCTTGTTGTTGGGCCCTATATACACCTATATTTTTTGACATAAACATCATAAAGTCATACTTAAAGGGGGGTGTGGGAATATAATAAACCCACTTCATAACTTAGGATAAAAGTTTTAATCAAATTTTGATTAATTTCCTACCCACTAGCCTAGATAGTTGGCATCCACTTGCACCACATGGTCAACACTTTCCCTATATACCCCAAGAGTGATTTACTCATGATTTTGGGTTGATCCTGTCTACTTTATTGACCGCTATAATTACTTACTACGCTTTCCTACATATTCTGTCTTTTTTTGCTTTATTCCATCTTTTATGTGGATAAGGTAAAGCTAGTCAACTAGGAAACTACTATCTTTTGTTTTCAACCCATCCTCCATGATTTTCTCTCCATATTCCAGGATTAGAATTTTTTCCATCATACATGAAAACTCACTCATTCTTTAGCTAATTTGTGGGGTCCTTGACTGATTATGAAAGTGCTTTATCCACCTATGGGGGTTTATCATATTTAGTAAGTCTATCTTTTTGAGCTTGATGACTTGTCTCCAACACAACTTGATTTTAGCTATGAGGGATGTACAATTTATGTACACTATTATTCATCATTATTTAATGGAACGATACACTCCAATATTCATCTCTTCATCCATGTGATTTAGTATCTATTCTTCTCTCTATGTTTCCCATGTACGCTTGTGATAATTATCTTAGTGGCAAGCTCTACTTCCTGTGCTTCTTCTTAATATCTTTAATCATAGCATTAGAGCTACTATTTGTATATATATTTTCATGCTTTTCAGCTTCGTCTCTTTTGATAGCGAGGATAAGTGACTATTTCATCAAATTTAAGGTCGCTTGATGAGCACTACCTATTGCAAAAATTAGGTTGTCCCACGAATATGGAAAATAACACAATAATTTAATACATTTATCTTCTTCAGCCATTTTAATTCGAACATAGGTTATATGAATTAAACCATATTATTGTAGACATTCATATGATATATTACTGTGTCATTTTCATCCATTATGAGATGAAATAATTTCTTTTGAAAAAACAACTTGTTCATGAGGGATTTTGATTAATACAAACTCCCTAGTCTCCCCAAAATATTTATCCCACTATCATCACCAAATGCATTCAACAAAATAAAGTTTGATAAGCATAGTATAATTGTAATCCTTTCCCTTCTTTCTAATTTATCCCAATCTTCTTGTGATGTTGCAGTGGGGTTTCCACCCAGATCCACAGTAATCCTGTTTTCACGATCTACAAGAAGATCCTCCATTTCGAAATTCCATAGCTCAAAATTTAGGTGATTAAATTTCTTGATCTCAATTCTTGAACTGCATGCCATTCTTTTTTAATGCATAAATCGATATTTCAATTCTCCCATTGAACAAAGGTTTGTCATAGGTCCAATATCTATCAACCATGTTGAGCCCTTAGTAACAAAGGTGTCCCCCCTGATGCCAATAATCGAGCATCTTAGATTTCTCTCTTTGCAAGTCCCATCTGGAGCACCATATCTGTTTGCATCTTGGATTTCTTCCTATGCTCATGTTGGTATTCTCTTATAGAATTTATGCTCACAAATTGGATATATGGGTATGTATGGTTGTGTCAAGTCATGGTATTCATGGTCTTCTTGGATCACTTATTTCATAAATGTATCTCTGGTTCTAGGAACTCTGGGTTTGAGTAGTTTCTTTGGTGTGGAAATGTCTTGACTTGTTGTAGGTTGAGTCTTCATCAAAAGTTACATCTTAGTTTCTCTCGATATTATTGAGTCATGGGAAGTATATTTTGTAAAATTTTGATGTGTCATTGTATCCAATGAATATTTCTTTCTTTCTTGAAGGATTTAGTTTCATTCTCTTTTATTTTGGAACATGTATGTACACACGGTAGCCAGATATTCATAGATGGATGACTTTTGGTTTCTATCCTGAGAAGGATTCTTCTAGAGTCTTGTTATCCAAGACACAGTGAGGTTTTTTTTTGTACATGCATGGTTGTTCTTGCAGATTCTACCCATAAGTGCATTGGAAGGTCTTGGTCATGAAGCACCACCTTTGAAACTTCCATTATTCTCCTATTCTTCCTCTTTGGAATTCCATTTTGTTGAGTATTGTAGGGAGTACACAAATCCCTCTTAATCTAAGATTATTTGCATAGGTATTTGAACTATTTTGAAGTGAACTCACTGCCATTGTCTAATTATAAAGTCTTGATCTTCCTATCTATTTGATTCTCTACCAAGGTTTTGAATTCCTTCAACTTATTGAAAACTTCATCTTTTCTTTTCAAGAAATAAATCCATGTTTTATGAGGATAATCATCTATGAAAGAAACATAGTATGCATACCCTCTTAAGGATTTGGATGACATGGGTTTGCATACATATGCATGGACTATCTCCAAAAAAACATTCACCTTGCTTTCACTGCTAGGAAATGGTTTCTTCACATTATTCCCTTGTGCACATCCTTTGCAAATGCCTTCATGTTTTGCTTGAATCTTGGGTAGACATGATACTATCTTTCTTACAATTAGTAGTGCTCTATGGTGTACATGTGCAAGTCTTCAGTGCCATAGTTCTCTTGGTTCCATAGTGTCATGAACCAACACTTTTTTTTGTCATCCCTTCAGCTTGTACATGAATCCCTCTTTCTCTCCAATTACTATTGCATCATCTATTGTCTTACATCTTGGCCACATGAGTACTTGGACATCAACAAATGCAACATGAAATCCTTCAGCATCTAGCGCTGATAAGGAGAGGATATTATTCTTCAAAATTCGTACATAGAGAACATCCTTCATCTTCATTGAGTTTCGTGAATCCAACTTGTAATAAGCTTCTCCACTCACTTTCATAGGATATTGGTAGACATGTCCAAGTTTTACCTTGTGAGGTGACTCATTTCTTACAAGTTGATAAAAGATTATTTGTATCATCTCATATGCTTGGAATCTCCACTATCCACAAGTCAATCATTACTACCATGGGTGAAAGTACTTGTAAGAGAGGATATAAAAACATATTCTTCATCACTTGAAGAATAATCTCTCTCTTGTCCTTTTCCTTTCTAGTTCATCTTCTTTAGCAAAGTGATCATGAAGCTTCCTTATCTTTTTTGTTCTTGAGGATCCCTTGTTTCTAGGAAAATCTCTAGCAAAGTGGCCTTTCTCATCACATGTATAACATCTGAGACTAAAGAAGTCACTTTTAAATCTATTACTATTTTGGAATATTTTAGGCCTCTTTGGAGGGTGATCCTTCATCTTTCTTCTATCCTTTATTGTATGAACTATTAGGTATTGATAATCATCAACTCCCATATTCTCTTATCTTGATACTAGTCGAGCTTATTCTTGGGTGCATTCCTCCGATAATGTGCTAAACTTGGTAAGTTTATTTCTGGTGCATATTCCATGGATGAAAGAGTCCCATGATTTATGAAGGCCATTCAATGTCGTGATTACTATTGTTGGTAAAAATATATGATAATATTTACGACATTGAATTATCGAACAGGAAATCGTATACTTAGAGGTGCAAGCACTAAATCAAACCAATCAAAAGAAAACTAATACAATAATGATAAGAGTAAACTAATAAAGCAACTTAAAGTACAAATTTTCCTATCTTCAAAATTCAATAACAATTTACGAACTATATCAAAAAATAAATAAAATATTTTACAAAATATGACATTGATGAAATATATGCAATGTCTATTACAATGTACAAAAATATTTATAAGTTACAAATTATACAAAATTTATTAAACAAACCATACACAATTTATTAAATATTACAAAACAAAAATAAACAAATAACAAAATATAAAATATATTAGATATTTACAAATTACTACATTATAAACAATGTTTATTTACAAAATGTGAAGTATGTACAAATTCTTACTAAACAAAGTAGAATAGATTTTCAAACACTTTTTTTAGGAAGAAAAAAGCTTGTCTTGATATTCATTAATCTGAATCAAAAGGTATATGATGTGCCTTCCCATAAAGGGATACATACAAATAAGGTCTATAAGAAACTCGCAATCTGTTTATTCCATGAATGAGTCCCTATTCATAGAGGCTGGCCAAGGTGGAGGTCAAACAGAGCAAAAACCAAGCAAAAAGAGCCATAATCCTGGTAAAAACTACTTCATATTATAGCATAATTATTAACCATAGAAATTACAAATGCATAATTATTAACCATTGAAATATCACGAAAGAAATACTTATTTAAATTTAGAGAGAAATGAACCAAATTATTTTACGAAATTATCAAATAAATANTAACCATAGAAATTACAAATGCATAATTATTAACCATTGAAATATCACGAAAGAAATACTTATTTAAATTTAGAGAGAAATGAACCAAATTATTTTACGAAATTATCAAATATATATTTGGTGACGGAAAAACTAAACTCACTCCAAATTTAAAACTAACCTGGAATCTAATCTAGAATCTTAACAAATGATCCAAAAACAAAATTAATATAGAAAGTATTCTAGAAGCAAACAGATCTGCGCTATTGAATTCATAAAAGAAAGATCAAACTAAATATTTACTCATGGCAATTGAGGGATTGCTATATTAAAACTTTTTAAACCTACAAATCAAAGTACCCAAAGAACAAAATATGTACATGTATGGAAACAACAAATAAGATCGAAAAAAAGTAAATTTTCGTTCGACCTGTAGCCTTTCCTGGAGATTTGCACAACTATATACGCAATCGAGTTTGCAGAAACTTGATTTAGAACAAGGTTTTATTTTTACAATCTACTCGGTATGGCGTTCATCTTCTTGAAAGAAATATCTTCAGAACTCAAGTACCCGAACCAAAAAAATAATATATATCACTTTTCGCCAACCAATATATATATATATATATATTGTTTACGGTAGATAAGGAGCAACTAAATCTATTGGATTCGATCCGTTAGGAATTATATATATATATATATATATTCTTTACAGTAACTAATGAGCAACTAAATCTATTGGATTCGATTTAGGAATTTAATGATGATAATGATTAACATCTACTCAAACTAAACTTTGGTTTATCAACTTAAGTACATTACGACACCACTATTCTAAAGATTGAAATTAATTTTATCTTCGTTCACAGCTTCGGTTCAATACTGCACAACTATCCATATAGTTGCTTCGATTACGCTGAGATTTACAGGTTCGTTACAATCTGCATCTGCAGCTTGCTTACTTGGCTAAAGAACATGGAGCCAATAAAAAATTCCGAAATCACTTATAGAAACGGTGATCTGGACTCTCCACTTTGAAGGCATGTTATATTTAGCATGCTGCAGAGCATTTAATGCAGCTGCAGCAGGTTTGATGGCCATTAAATCTAGAGCAGTTCAAGATCTAACGGTCATCAAGCCTACTGCAGCCGCATTAATAATTAATTCATTAATATCTCCATGCTCTCAGTTAATATAATCTTTGATTTTCTTATCTAAAAACGTAAGCTTGAGGAAAACCTGCATATAAAATCAAATAAAAGATTTTCAATTTTAATTTAATGGTTTTCAATTAATAATCAATGAATTCCAGTGAATAAATAAAGGTCTCTATTAATAAAAGTTTCCACCTTTAATAATTACAGTTATTTATGTCTTCATTTGTGTAATATTAGAGAATATTTCAAAGCATAGGAATGGATAGCTCAGGATTAGTTGATTATCATCAAAATCATATTTAACACATTAAAAATAACGATTTATACATTTTACTAAATTGTTGGTCAATGAGCTATGAAATAAATGAAATAAAGTTATGAAAGACAAAAATATTTGGGGCCCATCAACTATTTTCCATTCTTCAACATTATCTTCAATGGATTCAAGTTGATACTTGATTTGAGAGACACTTGAGAAATAATATTGGATGGTATTTGAGTCTTGGATCTTCACATTCTTTATTAGATTCCTCAAGGTCAGCTTTCGGTTGATGTTATTCCCTTCATATAGACTAGTTAGAGCATCGAAGATCTTTTTGGTAGTATTCAATGAAGAGACATGAGGAATGAGATGATCTTTGATGGAGCCTACAATAATCCTCTTGGGTCTAATTATGTTCTTTTTCTGAGCATCCTTGCTCTATTCTCCCTAGGGTTTTGGAACCTCCGAAGTGACATACTTGTCCAAGTCATTCTCTTCTAGAATAAGACATATTATATACTTCCATGCTTGGAAGTGGTCAACTCCTTCGGGATTATCCTGAAGCTTGGTATGCTTCAACATATTTATATGAGAACCTCAAATAGAAAATTAAAGAAATATATCTTATTGATTTTAGATGCCTAAAATTCTTCTGGAACGGGATGACCAAGGTTTTGGCAGCGAAACCCTATTTTTTCAAACTTGGAATCTTTAAATTCTTCTTGGATAGAAATGTACTCCTCCTTGAGGCAAGTTGTCCAATGGTGTCATTTTCCTGGATTGGTGGATGGAATCTCAAAAAATATGATGCCCTAATTTTGCCCAATAGTAGTGATGAATAGTAGTGATGAGGTCAAAAATGAAATTTCCTGATTTGGAATGTGGTTCCACCAAAAGATGAAACTCCTTGAGGAGAGTTAGCTTGATTTCTTTTTTGAAAAATTTGTGGAGAAAAGTGTCGGGTCTTGGAAGCCCTAGTTTTCACGGCTGCATAGTGCCTTGTTTTAGGGTGGCTCTAATACCATGTTAGAGTTTGCACTTTAATTCAAATATATTATATCTTTAATCTAATGCAATAGAATCACTGAAAGATAGGAAAGAACAACATAAAAGAAAGACATAAATATTTTATCCTGGGAAACCACCAAGGAGAAAAGCCAAAAACTTCTTTTGTATAGATTCGTCACTTAGTACAATGTCAACAAAAGATAGAAACCCCAAAGATAACATGAGTTTTGCAACTTCTTCTCATTCTACCCCAATGAACTTGTCTTACTCTCTCTTGGAGAAAAATTGTTTGTGTTATGATGTGTGTCCAAATGAGGGAGAGCACGTCCCTATTTATATTCTTCAGTTGGGTAACCTCTTTCCCCAACATGAATGAATTCTCTACTTGTCTAGCCAACTTCTCATAGGGACACTCAAAAATACATTTTACAATTTTTCTTTTGGGGAATATTGCACTGACTTACAATGGATATTTTACCTCAACTCTCAAGATGACCATTTACATCCACGACATCTTTGATTAGAGGGAAAAAATCCATGAAAGGAGGAATAACAAAAGTAGATAATAATAATAATAATAATAATAATAATAATAATACAAAGAATATATTCTGAAATTATATTTTCAAGAACATGAAGATGAGCTACTCTCTTGCCTACACCAAAGTGACCATATAGAAGATAAATATGAGCTTCACTAATTACATGAACTTTATGAAATAAAAACTTTGCGAATATGATACAATAACTTATCATGAATATGATAGTTCAATTCTTTAGTTTGTGTACCATGCATTAAATATTCTTACACATATTTGAAGTCTTCATCCTTAACATATTGTTCAATGTAACTTTCATGAGCCAATGGACTATTTTTCAAGATAATAGATACATTGGTTGGAGGTATTGATAACATGTATGCAACTTTATTCTGAATTGGCTTCTTATATTTAATTATGAAGTGAAAATACTGTAGAAATCACATCCATCTTGATTGTTATAGCTTAGTTTGTCATTCTAGATATTGTAACATTTGATGGTCCATATGTATGATGCTCTCCTTACCCATTAAATAACGTTTCCACTTATTCACACTTTGTACTAATGCATACAACTCTTTATCATATGTGGGATATTTATCTACTGCTTTATGTTGGTTTTTCTTTAGATTTGATTAGTTTATCTAGGATATTTCTCTGAAATAATAAAAAGTACAACAAGATGCATAAGATATAAAAGATACATGAGACACAAATATTTTCACCAGGGAAACTATAAAGGAGAAAACCCCGCAAACTTCCTCAGAATAGTAAGATGATCAAACCCAGTAATAAGAAGTATTCAACACTTATCTAGTATTCAACACTTATCTATCTCTCCTCATTTGTCTCTCTCTCTCCCATGCAAACTTGAGAGTGTGAGGTGTGTATAAATGAGGGAGAGAACCTTCCTATTTATACCCTTTAAGTGTCTGACCAAACATAAGACTGAGGCCCACATTTCTTCGCTAACATGCCTGACTTCTCCGAGATAGACTCTAAATACACATTACATAATGTTACACTAGGTACTATTGCCCCGACTTACAAAAAATGTTGTACCTAAATGTCTAGACACAATTAAGACATCCCGCAAGGAGATAAACACCACTCCAATGGGGGTACAACAAAATACAATGATAATATACATTAGAATATCTTCTGAAGTTACAAATACATAGACACTCGCTCTTAACTATGAAAATATTTTCTCTCTTCTATAGTCATCAGCGCATCTGGTTAAGTCTTCATCACGAAGTGATCATCAAGGAGTCATAGAGTCATCATCATAGTTTCTTCCATCATCTTCTTCTTATCAATCATCAAACTGTACTATCTGTCATTGGAAGTTTCTACAGAGCTAGCCCTCTCTCGACTGGGTGTAGTCCTAGTCTTCATCCAGGTCTTCATCACATATCGAGCAAGCCATCTCATAGGAATGGTTCATGAACTTCTTTACATTTCCACAGAAATAACCTACATCTCATACCTTCATATCATCGTATCCAAATCATATCTTTTGTCCTACACAGAACAAAACAAAGAACAAAGATTTATATGAATACCACCTGCATTATTTCACTATAGTAGTCATGGGGTATTCACTTAGTGAAACCATGTCATAGCACCTTTATTCATGGGATATTAAATAATACCCCTAATTTCACTATATATTGGTAATGACTTACAAAATTCATTTTTTTGAGCCTCCATCCCAATACATATTTCCAATTAAAAAACCCTTATTTTTACAATATATTCCTTACTTTTACTAGAAACCCCTTTTTATACCCCCACAATACATATAAAACTCCCATACCCTATTCTTTGCCCCCCAATACCTACAATATATTGACTGTATTTTTCATGATTAAAAACCCCACTTTATGAATGAACGTGATAAGATATTTCTCAACAAGGTGAATCCGCCATGATAGGAGTAAGCGAGGATATTTTCACGTCATTAAGACAACCTGCAACTTATACTATGCAAGAAACTCCTAGGAGCACCCTCATTGCATTACGTCTCTGCACGGTCAACCTGTGTTCTACCAGTAATGGGAGAATTGCCTAGGTGCACCTCTCGTGCTTCGTGACCTTATCATCTGAACATACACTAGTACAAAATGAGGAATTAGCTACTACGTGACTAAAAATTCTAGTCACCACAGGTTTTTCAAGTGATTTACTACTAAATATGAGCAATTTTGATTGACCCAACTATAAATGACTAAAATTAGCAACTAATTTAGTCACCAGTTAACAAATATGACTAGATAATAAGTGAGAGAGTTAAAAATGACTAACATAAATGAACAATTTAGTCACGACATAAAAAATGACTAGCTAATAGAATATGAATTAGTCATTTATGTTAGTCATTTTTAATTGTGTCATGAAAAATTGCAATTGTGACAATGAAGTGTAAATTTTGTAAATTATCTCCCTTCTATCTCCAACCATGTGTAGGTTAACAATTCTAAATCCAAATTAAAAACCCACACATCTCAAACAATTTTCAAATTCAATTGATATCTCTAATGTTTTGGTAATGCACAATGCTCCTCCAAGTCATTGTGGATACTCCTTATCAAATTAAACAATACAAGCCTCTCAAACAATTTCCATATTGAATTGTTAATTTTACCACTCTAATCCCAAGTTATTGAGTGTGTATGTATGACGAGGATCATTTAATTGAGATCCTGACAACAAAAAAATTGAAACTTCTCAACCTATAAACACAACCTAAATGAAAAAACCACCACTTGATTGCAGGAATTAAAATAAATGGCTAGTTTCTTATAAACATGATTGAGTAATGAATCGACATGACTACTTGGAAGTACAAAGTGACCATTATGGCTTGTAATTCATGAGCTCTCCTATGATGACTAAATGGAGAAATTCCTCTATATATCACC
Organism: Pseudotsuga menziesii; assembly: GCA_001517045.1. NCBI lineage: Eukaryota > Viridiplantae > Streptophyta > Pinopsida > Pinales > Pinaceae > Pseudotsuga > Pseudotsuga menziesii. The sequence goes on along the minus strand of LPNX010199386.1, from coordinate 286,764 downwards.
TTGGCATAGTGTTTTCACTGCGTTAGGATAAGAATGTCTCATATTACATGCCGAGTCCTTCGATTGGTGTCCACGTGGCTCTCAGTTCCAACACTACCCACTTGAATCCTAATGTGCCAAAACTCTTCTCCAACCTTGATTCAAGAAAATATATTTTTTAAAATAATATAACTATTATACCATATAATTATATATATATATATATAACTAAGATATAGAATACAAAAAACACAACAACACTCCCGAAAAAACAACTAAGCACATACCCAAGAGACCCCCTCTTTATGAATGACCTTTGCCCTTGCTCCCGAATCAATGTTTGAATTCGGTTGATTACATGCCAAACCCCTTGCTCATTTTTCTTTGTGATCCCTATTGTCACATCGTCAATATTATTTTCATATTGAGTTTCCCATGAAACCATTTTTTTCATGAAAGTTGAACCTTGAATTTGGAGTTTCCGGTGAAACCTCGAATTGGTCATGAAATCAACCCTGAAGCTCTGATATATGGGAAAAACCACCAACGAGGGGGCAAAGGGATAGGAGAATGTTTGATGCTTGTTCTTGCTTAAAATCATGGCTTGAAGGTAAGCGACTTTATTCATGGATTCTTCAAACTAGAATTGTTCAAGATCTATGGTGCATGCGATAGAAATCGTTTATCTATCATATGATATTCTCCCCAATATGAAATTGATACCACAAACAAAACCAATAAGAATATAAAATTGATTATGTTTAAGAGAAATTACGCCTATAGGGTTTGTCTGTGATTTCACTTTAATCAATATGACCTAAACCTTCGACATTTACCACATCAAGAGTTATATTTCTAGCAATGATCCTTCTTCTCTTGAAAATAGGAAAATTATTTTGCAACGTTGGAGTTCAAATCAATACTTCCCATCCAACTATTATAGATTCCCTGGTTAGTGATGACCTACTTGGTCGAAATACCCAAGGAATAGAGTTTAAAACTCTACAGTAGCTCAACAAAATATCCTTGCTATTTTTTAAAGATTTGCAAAGAGGATTCCTAAAAACTCACTCCACAATTTCTATATCTAATTCTATGGATTCATCCAAAATTCAAATAGATCTGGCTTGGAGTGATATCCTTAAGCGGTATGAGGATTTTCCACTTAAACAGGTCAAATTTCTATGATTTTTTTTATAGAACCCCAAAGTTGACCTGAAGCACTTAGATCCAATGTATTCAGGTGCTAACTCTATCGAGTTTGTGACTTATACCCAAGACCGAGTGCCAATTCAAAAAAAATTACATCTCTCATATTATGGATCTAAAAAACAAATTTTTTATTATGATTAAACTCAATGATAGATCAAACAAATAGGTATCCCTTTCAGGAAGTAAGGAAATTCATCTAGGTCATTCTAGGATCATTAATTTTGTACAATGATCAATGATCTATGGGAAATATTTATTGACTTTGTTATATGAATTTTTGATATTCCCAAAAGGGTATACTTGATCCTAAGTCTCCTCCATGGTCTAGATCAAAACAATAAATCCTTTTGTGAAGAAAATTTAAAACTATATCGTGGATGTGATATAAATTTCTGTACATATTAGTGCCATTTAGGGCTAAGTATCAGCAGTTTCGTGAGGAGGGTGCACTTTCCCATGACAGAAAACCAATTTGTGGAGGGTGTTTTTCCAAGGAATACTAAGTCAATTTTTACACCCTTTATTTTTCAAAGGACACTACTTCAATTTGTGGAGGAGGACCGTGGCACTAGTGGGACATTGTATTAACAAGGAGGCTAGTTTTCAATCAAATTGGAGGGACACTTGTGCAATTGAACTTCCTATGGAAATACCATACACTTTTGAAGGAATTATTCCTCTTGTGTTGATGCAACGTATTGTATTGGACTACAGTTTACAGAGGTTGCAACAGTCATCTAGTGGGATTTCAAACTATAGTCATTCTATTTACTAGAGGGCACATCATGTTTGAGTAATTTTCAACATTAACAAGGAGATCAATTGCATATCCCAAGGAGTGTGCACTCATTTTAGTGACCAAATTTGTCTTGGGAGGGTGTGATCCATGGTTCACTTGTTACTCCTTTGGTGTGGCATATTTCCTTTCTAGATATTGAGTCTACAGACTGGTGGGTGTTATTTGGAGGGGATTCCCTAGTGAAAGTAGTATCTTACAATGATTTGAGTATACATGAGGTAGTCAATTCATCCAAAATAATTTTCAAATTCAGATGAGTAGCTTCCATCCTAATCATTTACCAAGGAGATTAATCGACAATAGTTACCAGGTATGATTTATTTACTAGAAAATTTGAGTGAGTGGATTCTATTGGACTGTCGTAGCAGTTAGTTTAACACCCATTATTCTTTGACTATTATTACAAAGAATGCTCGTAGAAACATATTAAGGAAGGAAATACTAAAGGTGAAATCAGGGCAGGGGGAAACAATGGTTGTAGGAAAAAAAAACAATCCTTAAGTTTATCAGAAGGTAGTTGCATGAGCTATATCTAAGCCAGTAACCCATCTAAATGCTCATCAAGGTGAAGTACTAGAGTGAGGGGATGGAGAGACCATTTCAGTGATGGATGTTGATTGTAAGGTAATTCCACAGGAGAGTCTACAAGTTCCTGATGGGAAAATTTCAGAAACAATTCAGAACAAACAAAATTTTGTTGAATGTTCAGCACAGACTAAATACCAGAGAAGAGAGACTTTCATGGAAAATGCAACCAACCATGAGTTCAAGACTCAGCATAACCCTACAAAAGATGAAAGAATAGGGGACCAATTACCTACAATGGAAGATGGCACATCACTTGGTTCGATAAATAGTCGTCACAATAGTGAGGAAACCGAGGTTGTCATAAGCAGTGATGCATTCCCTCAAGAATCATCAAGGCCTATTCATCCCACTCCAGTCCCACATGTACCAAGTGACAATTTGTTGGACTATAGAAAATTTCAATAGAGATCAACAGGTCATGATGGTACAATAACAGGGATATCTATTATTACTTCCAAGCAATTCCTTGACCAACCTTGGATAGGGTACAATCCTGGTTGTATGATGTCCTTACACTCTACAAATGTGATCCTAGTCAACAATAGAACAATATCAGCAAGTGAGAAAATATCCTCTGCTGGAATGCATTTAAAGATCAATGAAGGAACTTTTGACTGCAAAACTACAATTGGAGAAACCAGATATTTTGGTCCCTCTCCAACCAATTACATTAATATGTTTGGACTTGGAGATCAAGCTAAAAGAACATTGATTCTCAGGAAAAATCTGGAGAAGGATAGAGGATTGAGCAGATGGCTTGTTTCACAAAATTTGGGACAGTTTGTAGACATTTTTCAAAGGGAAAAGGTTGAATAGTTCCAATTATTGCAATTAACCATGGGTGCACTCAAAGAGATGGGAGTACATGTTGTTGGGCCTCGAAGAAAGATGATCCATGCTATTGAAAATATAATCCAACCTTACTATTTCAAATCCTTTTAAACTCCTTTGACATAGAAACCTAGAATGGAGAAATCCTTGTTTTTTGAAGGAAAGAAAGAAAGCAAATGTTTATTTAATGGTTACTTCCCAATCATATTTCAATATTCAGTACACGACTAGATGATAAATGCTTCTATGCTTACTTTTGAAGCCAGATACATGCTCATTTATTAACTAAGTGATACAGTCAGAAGTCAATATCAAGTTAGATTCTTTTCATCAAATTTAAGTTTCCCGACATTAAGAAGAAGATATAGACCAAGGCCAATCCTTATGAACAAGCACAATAGACAGACTCTGTGCATACTTTAGATGAATGGTGTGCTCTACCAGATATGATATTTCTAAAATTAACCACCCAAAATTTCTCTTCCTAAGCAATGAGAGGAGCTCGAGAAAACATCTACATGAAGCAGGGTTCTACATTAAGAAAATAATAGGCAGAGAGAATCTATAGATTTTATGTATGCATCATTTGAAAATTCCATTAAGTTTGCAACCACTCTTGAATTTATTCCATGTAATATGTCCAATGGATTTGTTTACACTGGAAGTGTAAGCAAACTCATGTTGTGACAAAGCAAGGTCCCACTGTGTCAAGTACCAAGTTACCAACTATACTCTGTAACAAATTTCTAAGACTTCTGTTTACCATCTCTGTTATCTTGTCAGTTTGTGGTTGTTAGGTGGAGCCATGTACTAAATATTTCTATCTAACTTTTGCAATAAAGTCCCCAAAAATGACATAGAAACATAGTGATAGTATCTCTGTCAGAAGTAATTGTAATTGGACATACCATACAAGCACACAACTTCTTGGACATACCATACAATTACTTGTGACATAGATACTATCACCAAGTTTTTGTGTGATGTGACAGAGTGAAGCGGTTCATTTTAGAGAATCCGTTGGCATTGACAAGAATAGAATATTCATCTCACCATGTTTGGGACAATCCTAGGTTAAAATCCCTATTGATGTCAAGTTTTTGCTAAAGTGTAGATAGAAATTGCATTTCCAAATCATAAGAACTAAAGGAGAAATATCTGTGGTATGTAACTTTCCAAAGATATTTGAAAATCCAACGGTGATTAGGTTTATATAACTTTAACATGTGTCTAATATGAGTGTTTGGTGTGAAGGATTTTCCTTCATCTCCAAGGAAGAATAAAAAGAAGATTAAAAAGTTCAATTTGTTAGCAATAGTTAGTACCTTCGAGTTTCTCTGACATATGTGTAGTAGAATTATCTTAAGAGAGTTATATTTGCAGTGCACATGGGGTGATTGAATAGAACAATTGAAAATATCAGTGGAATTCCCATTGTTTGTTTGCTAGTTAATTTTAGTTGCAAATTTTTTTATTCAAATATGGCATTTAATGAATAATTACTGTTTCTTTTTTTTGAGAGATCCACCTAATTATATGCAATGTACGTTGATTGAGTTCTCTTTCCTTGCAGATGAATAATTTACCTGCAGTTTGCGAGTATATTGAAATCTTTGCTATGCAATTATACTTAAAGTTTCCATCCATGGTAAGTCATATTTCAATTATTATGCTAACATATAAGGACTTGGCTTTATCTTATAAATCTGTTTGGATCAGATTTTAAGTTGGATATTATTTAATATTTGTTTTTTATAAGAAGTGTCTAACCTTTGATTTATGAACCACTTATTGGTATTTAGTTCTACTTTGGATAGGGAAATTTGATGTTTGGACGTTCATACTACCCAAAATCGCAGCATTTTTCTTATTACTCATACTGTTATCCCTATCCATTTAAAGGAGAAATCCTTTCTTTTTTAGAGGAGTGGCATTTGAAGTTTGCACTGTGTGAAGTAAAAAATATGTCATATAAATAATCTATGTTGTGAATGTAGTGATTAATATATCACAATACTATGTATTCCAGTGTTGGTCTGAACCATTTATAAGGTTTATGTCTATCTAAAAACTGATATTGTAGTAGTAAAATAAATTGGATGGCTTGAAAATAGAAGCTTACATTGCGATTGGATTTCATATTTAAATTCTTTGAACACGGTAGAAGAAAACAAAAACAACAAAGGAAAATGGGATTGAGAGACATAAGTTCGCATACAATAAAACATCAATTGGCATATGCTAACACTTTTATTGAAAGAAAGCAATGTTCCAACAAGTTTCCGGGATGGGGTGTAAAGAAAAACAAGGGTTTGTCTAGAGATTGTGTGAAGACACCTCCCAAATTTCAGGAAATGGCATAGAGGAAATCATGGCCGCTGACATAGGGGATCACACCTCAACTATTTAATATAGGAAAAATATAACTATAAAAATATAAAAAATAATAGTGTTGTTTAACTTTTTATAGAATTATCAGAAATATTGTAGAAATATGCTATTATTCACCCTTTTATGCTTTTAAAAGTTTGATGTCTATAAAAATCTTTGTGCTTGGTGTGTATCTGTTAGTGAAATATGAATGGAATGAGGATTTGGGAGGGGCCCACCAACGTTTCCACTCATTTCGAAGTGAAAAATTTAACATGAATTTAGATTTTTATTATCTTCTTAAAATTTTTTAATCAATGTAGGTAAACTTTGGGAAAGGAAACTTCTATGATCGCTTATTGATAACAAGTATTCCTGGTATTCATTGTACTTGGGAATTTTTTTATTAAAATGAGCTTTTAGTATTTCCTAATGGTAACAAGTACTCGTGGGAGTCCTTGGTACATGGGAAAACCACCCTTAAGTGCCAGAGATTTCACAACCAAGTAGTCAACATTCCTAGTGACATTTCCTATTGCCAATTTGGTCCTTGCATCCTTGGCCTTGTCAACCCAAGGCCCAACAAAATCCATATTGAAAATATTGTTGCAATTTGGGTAGTTCAGGAGTCTGTTTATTTGATTCAGCACTGGATGCTATGAAATCCCTCATGTTCTTCCAGTATATGAACTCCATTCCTAATTTCACTTGCAATAGGCTTTAAGAGTTTCATGTTCTCTTAAGCATTGTTAATTTTCTAGAGACAGAAAATAACAAGAGGAAGGGAGACATGAAAGGTTCCCTGATAACTTTTGAGATTACTCCAAAAAAATTCCTCTAGTTAATTGAAGAGAGTAGCTTAAAACCAAAAAAACCTCTACATAAAGCAGGGTGCTACACTAAACGAATAACAGGAAGAGAGAATCTACCCATTAGACATATGCATCAATTGAAATTTGATAGTTCCACTAAGTTTGAAACTGGTTTTGGATTTCTTCCATAAATAATTCGAAGTAGTATGAGTATGAACTATGGATTTGTCTAAACTAGAATTGTAAGCAAACTTATCTTATGGAAAGGAAAGGTTGTGTCAGGTACCAACTATATTCTGCAACAAATTTCCTGAAACTTTTCTTTATTACCTCTGTTTTACCTGTTGGAATTTGTGCAACTTCAGAAGCTATTGTTATTATACTTTTATTGTAACTCCTACGGGAGATTATACTGTTGTAATTATTCATTGTAAACCTTGGGGTGAAAATCATTGGAACATGATCCAGAGAAAAGAATTGGCACATGCAAACATGCACCACATAGAAAAGCATTGGCACCCTCAACTTGTAGGGTGCAAGCATGCATGAACCCTCAACCAAATAATTGTGTATGACAACAACTGTTGTGCTTTTCCTAGAGGCGTCTTCACTGTTGCACCCTCATCCATTGCAGCATTCACCCTATAGATGGATGAGGGAACCACAAATTGTATAGGTGTTTATGTTAGGCAGATTGTATTGATAGATAAGCAAGTTTAGGGACAATCTTCAATACCCTAGTGATCAACAGTAAGACCAATTTCTAAGGGAAGACTAGAGGGTGCATTCATAGCTCGCATCAAACTTAATAGATTTAGAGCCAAAATAGTGGCATATTGTACCAATCTAACCCTCTCTAAGGATTGTAAGCACCAACAATTCCATTCATCCCTGTATATTCTTATTTTTAGGATATATTTTCAATTTTGTGTAGCAGTTGGTACAGTATGAAGATAAACATTTCCAGTCACCATCTTATAAGTCATATCATATATGTGTTTTTATCCTTACATCAAAAGAGTGAAAACACTCTAGTTTTTTTTATGCCAATGATCTGTTTTCAATTATATGATAAAAAATGCATAACTGTGATGTTGACCTAAAAAATTGATAAATTGTAACCTTTGAATGTATTATTATTAATGGAAGTGTGTATAAGGACATCTAAAATCTCTTTTCTTTTTTAGATATTAGCTATTTATGAAAGCTTCAGTTTTTCTAAATCGGTATTGCTTACTGATCATTTTGTTCTATATGCTATTATTCAATTTTGGTATTTCAACGTTGTCCTTGTTTGAGTCTGCTAATTTTTGCATATGTTGTTTTGTTTGATCGGTTTTTTTGAAAAGGCTATTTTTCTGAGTGACAGCATTTGACAAAGCACAATATATTGTTACACGTATCATATCCAGAGTGACAAAAAGGTTGCACTCTGCAGTGTCCATCCATCAGAGCTAGCCACTCTATAGTGCTTAGGTTGTGTGAAGGCTAAGGTGCCTAGTTCAAAGGGTTATCACTATTCACCAAAGTGCTTCTCAGATTCATGGCGTCACCACCGTGCCTTGCATGCATGAGCACTTAGCAGCCAGTGCAGTCAATGAGAATGGAACTGAGGACAATGGATTGTTTGGGAGATTTGGCAGCACAGGGGGACTGGTTGGTTCAAATTCGGGCACATGAATTCAAAATGCAACTCTAAGAAATGGTTCTACCTTGTTAAACCCTCCTAATGTTTCTGAAAGAGGTGGGGGTGAGATATGGTATGAAGTTGGATGTTCAAAGACATATACAACAACAACTGATGATGTTGGCCATGCTCTGAAGCTAGAATATGTGGTAGTTGATGCAACCACATGAATACCAATAGATCTGGACAACACACTCCATATGTCCCGTGTTATCCCAGCCCCTTCCCCTACGCCTCGACGCATGATTCCAATCAATGTAGTTTATGGAATTGCAAATCTTGAGTTAGAAGGACATAGTGCACACTGCTGCTTCTGGAACTTTCACTGTACTCTCATATAATGTACTTCCTGATATATATATACAACCAGTGACATGTACATCTATTTTCCTCCTTGGGCTCTTTCATGGCCTTATCATCGCCAGAACTTGTTGCATGACATTGTTGGTTATCAGGAAGATATTCTTTGACTTCAAGAGGTATTATTATTCTCTTGGCACAATACTGAAATCATTAATAAAGAATGAGTGTACATGTGATGCCATTGTTTGACATGCAAGCTATGCCATATATTTTTTGACTTTGACATTCATGAACTGTATTGGATTGAATGACTATCTAGAAACGTTTTTCATATGTGATTTCATTTTTTGGCATAAAGAATGCATAATATATCTATTCAGTTCACTTTTCTTTCATCTATATTGGAATTTGAGTGTATAGGTGCTTCAACTCTACCATCTCTAGAATTTTCCTTCTTTTTTAAGATATAATTGATTTAGATTTTAGTTGATTTCTAGATTTACGTAATGATGTAGGTTCAAAGTGATAATTTTGAGGATTTATTTGCACCTGAATTAGAAAAGCATGGGTACATACTTGTTTATAATAAGAATACAACAGAGTTTTGAGTTCTGATTACCTAATATTTTTTTGGTGAAAGTTCCATATTTCTTGAGATGTAGACCAGACAATGAAATAACATGATATCTATTTGGCTTGCAGGTTTATACTGGCATAGCCTATGCAATTGATGGTTGAGCAATTTTTTTCCAACGAGATCGCTTTCACTTGTTAAAAAATATGAGGTAAAGCTTTTTGTCCTATTAGTCATATCTCTGTAGCTCATTTATCAGTCGCGAAATTTTTATGTCTCATTAGTTATCCTGGATTTAGGTTGAATTCAATAAAGCTGCACAATATTTGACATAAGATGTGGTTCCATCTGCTTAGAAAAAGGCTACTCTCATCCGGTTGTTGAAGGTTGGATAGGCTCCTTGTTTATTTTAGATGATTTTTTTTTGCTTGCCTTTGATTTGTGGAGATTTGATGTACATTGTATACTAAAATCCTTACTAGCTGTAATATTGACTAAATCTTATTATGCAGGATAACATTGCTCTCATTGTAGTTTTGGAGGCAAATGACACTAACCATGGGATTGATGTCCTTGCACCAGGAAAACGCCAAATTCTTTGTGTGGTATGTGGTATGTCGTTTGGGTTGTTGGATTCATGCTTTGGAGAGTAGTTTTAAGAGAAACATAATAGGTGTTTTATAAGTGTCTAGAATCCTAACACATCTAGGATGGATTTGGAAGTTTCACATTTGCAAATGTTGTTGTTTTGATATGCATTGATGAGGAATAAATTGCTCAATTTTTTATAATTCAACATTTATGTAGTCTGTCAAGATGAAAATATTCTAGGTTTTATGGGCACTATGTTGGTCATGTGTGTCTAATTGACATCCATATATGGATTTCATGATTCAGGATAATACACACATAAATGCCAATCTAGATCTCAAGGATGTCAAACTCTGGCAGGTGTGTTTCTTCTTCCAATGTGTCTTTTACAATCAAGGTTACTCATGCAAAGATGCTAGAACAACTTTCAAGTAATGTGTTTTTTTGTTATCATGTTCATACTCTTCTTAAAGGATTGGAAAATATAGCTTCCAGTGCAGACATACCTATGTTTGTTTGTGGTGATTTCAACTCAATTCCTTCAAGGTCTATTCATGGAGATTTTTTTGCAAAGTGTATTTGTTGGTTTCAGAGAAATAATGGTGGAATGTTACATGTTTATTAAAATGTACATATTATAAGGCCAAAATAGAGCTATCTTGATATCTTTTAATAATGTAATTTGGATTGTATTTCAGTGCCCCTCATGCTCTTCATGCAACGGGAAAAGTTGATCCTTCACATCCGGACTTAACAACAGATCCCCTGGCCATCTTACATCCTCCAAGCAAGCTTTGTCATCAAGTACCTCTGGTAATATCACTAATTTTGATGTATGGTATCCAAGCTTAGTCCTGTTTGTTTTCATTTTTAAATATTTTTTCCTGAATGTTTGTGATTTGAAAGAATAAGAAGGTATTATAATTTTAAACAATAATACTTTGTTGTTGAATTGAGCATGTTCAAACATGATGCAATTTATCTTGTAATAATATAATTAATCCATTTCGATATGTATTTTCTAATATAATCCCTTTTTAGGTTAGTGCTTATTCTTCCTTTGCGAGAATGGCGACGTGAGTAGGGAAAGTAGGGAAAGGTTTAGAGCATCAATGAAGAAGAATGGACCCTACAACAAATGAACCTTTATTCACCAAATGTACTAGAGATCTTATTGGAACTCTTGTTTATATTTTCTATACAGGTAGATCCAATGGATATTTTAATTACATTTGGTAACCTTGTGACCATTTCTTTGTCATATAATCAGATAAATATTTGTATTTAATATGGCCAAAACTTTAATGCCATAGATTTATAGCTTCATTAATGAGTGAAAAGAGAAGAGGGCTTAGAATAGGGCATGAAGTGTGAATCATGTTTACTTTATAGCTATGATCAACATAACCTTTTTCTATTACTCTTCCATTCTACATTTCACTGATTTAAAAATTATTGCAAGTGAAGACAACCTTCTTAGGTGACCTAGTCTGAGTCATTTGATAAACTAACAAGAGGTTGGAAACAATACCTAGGAAATACAAAGCATTATTGAAAGAACCATGGCCAAGATATATTCTACCCTTCCCTTTACATTCAATTTCATAATCATCCCCCAATACAATCTTAGGACCATTAGAATCATCAAGAGAGGAGAAGGCCTTCCTTGTCAAATCCATGTGTCTTTCAGCTCTAGAATCAATGATAAAGGAAGAGGATATTACAATGCTTGCAACAAGTGCATGAGCTCTTTCCTTGAATTCAAATTTTGATGCACCTTCCTTATTGTTTGCACCTTTCAGAAGAGAGATGTTGTGTTTTTCAAATATTTCAGTCTACATATAATTTTGTTTCTTCATACATGAGCTCTCTGGATGGTATCCCTTACCATAGTATGTGCACTTGCTCATTTAACCTTTACCTTTCTTCTTCTAGGAATTCTTCTTGGAGCTTGAAGACTCCTCATGAGACTTGGACTTGTATATATTTTGATCAGGACGATTCTTTAGAGTAGAATTCTTATTTCCTTTGGAATCCATCTTTGAATCTCCAACAACTAAAGCTTGATCTTTGGAAGCTTTGATGGTGCCCATCATGAACAAATTATCTTGCTCCTAGGTAAAGGATTCCATGAACTTTTCAAGTGAAGGCATCTTACAGTTTTGAACTTTCAACTTGGTGTCATGGAAGGTCGATACAAACATAGAATGTTCAAGACCAAGCTTCACAACTATGGCCAAGACTAGTTGTTCATATTTTTTCTCAACGCCACACTGCTTTAAGTGAAGAACAAGATATTTGAACTTGTATAAGTAGACCTGCAAGGACTCGAAATTGCTTGGACTCAGTGAGACAAGATCATTTTCTAGTGAATAACTCCTCATCTCATCTGTCCTTCCAAATAAGGTTTGGATTTCTCCCATACTTCATTTAGTGATTTCAATCCATCTAGATGGAAAAGAAGGTCTCTGGAAATGATGAGACAAAAGAGACCATAAGCCTCATCCCTCCTGTTGTGCCACTTAATATTCTCTGTAGTAGCATTAGGCTCATCCTCAGCTTCCATGGTCACTCTGAAGAGGATTTAATCCTCATCATAATCTCCATATATGTCTTCGATTCAAAGTATTTAAATGGATTCAAGTTGATACGATGAGATTGATCCATTTCTTTAGCAACTGCTCCCTAAGGAAGAATGAATGCACTCCTTGAGAGAATGAAGATCGATCCTGAAAAATAAATAAGGGAGGATAAAAATAAAGCTAAAGGAGCTTTGATACCATGTGGAAACTAATCCTAGTCTTAGATCAATTGAACTCACAAAAATTGCTAGAAGACATGCAAAGATCCACTCAAAATTAGACATTGAAATTGGTGCATAATGCTAACTTGATTTGCATAAGTGTACATCATCCAAAATTATATAAAAATAGTTTTTCCAAACATATAATTACATTATATATTTGAATTCCTAAGAAGGAAAGTTGAATCGTCACAATAGCAGGCTTACTAAAAGTGAAAAACCCCCCAGGTGCATAAAACACTTTCCAAATTAGTCCAGGAAGGTCAAAAATTGGATAAATGATGTGTGTCATATAATAAGTGATGGAAATTCAATATACTCATTCTTTCAAGAGAGATTAAAAGGGAGGATGAGTTATGCAAAAACAAGGCATTCTTTATGTGAGTATCTTTCACCTTTTTATCTTAAAGCTGCTGAAAAGCAGTGTAAGTCTAGAGAAGGTAGGAAATCACACTTGCTAAACTGGGTAATCTTTGTAGTTTTTGAAATCCTATCAAAAATATTTTAAAGGTGCTCATGGAGGCATTTTTAGCAAGTTTTGATGAAGTGGTGCAAGTGGGTGCCAACTAGCTAGTATAGAACCAAGGAAATTAATAAAAAATATTAATTAATGTATCCTAAATATGGGAATGGTTTTTATATTATTATAAAATATTGTTTCCTTCTTTCTAAATATGATATACTCAAAACTAGGGTATGAGGTTCTTCTTCTGATACAACTTCTTTTGTTGAGTAATATTCTTCAGTTGGCAACTCAAACTCTATCTTCTTTGGTTCTTTTTCCATTGGATTCACTTCATGTCTAGGGACTTATTTGAACTCTCTAAACATACCATCTTGAATGTAAACAATATTCTTAGTTAAAGGATTCCAAATCTTTTAACCTTTAATGTCGTCTTTATAGACAATGAAGATACAATTTTCAGCTTTGTTATCTAACTTGCTCATTTTCTCCTTTGGAATATGTACATAAGAACCACAACCATACAATTTTAGATGATTAATAGAGGGTTTCTTACCATTCCATTTCTCTTGTGCCTTTTTTTCAACCAATGTTGATATGGGTGACCAATTTATCAAGTAACATGATGTCTCCACTTCCTCTTCCCAAAATTCTTGTTCTATCCCAACACTTCTTATCATGTTTCTTTCCTTTTCCATTAGAGTCCTATTCATCCATTTTGTTGAGGTGTGTATGGATTAGTATTATAGCTTGCTATTTTTTTTATATAATTCCTCAAATTCATTCCCACAGAACTCTCCGCCATTATTTTTCCTAAACACCTTTTTGTTTTTTGATTGATTCTCTACAACAGCCTTAAATTCTTTAAACTTAGCAAATAATTTAGATTTATTTCGAAGGAAATAAATCCATGTGTTCCTTTATAAATCATCTATAAATGAAACATAATACATAAATATTCCTAATGATGGAACATGAACAGGTCCAAATACATCACCATGTATTAACTCTAGAAGTATATTTTCTCTTGTAGCACTAGATGCAAAACTTATTCATAAATTAGCAAATCAAAATATAGAGTGCAATTATTCATAACTTCAACCATACCTTTACCTTGTAATGCCCAAAGGCCCTTTTATCCGATATGCCCCAATATTTGATGCCATAACAGCCATGGTTCTATCATCTTTACCTCCTTACTCAGGAAGAGCAAAATTGTTACATTATCAATTATGGTTCTTCCCAATAGTTTGTACATAATTTTATACAAAATTCCCCTCATCAATACCATTTAACCTCAAGCCATTTTGCAACCACAATATCCACACATAGTAGTACACCCGCAACATCCATATTTCTGACAGATATCAAGTTTCTTTCTATATTTGGAATGTGTAGCAATTCAAGTAGATTTGTAATCCTTCTATCCTATATATTTATCTTGAATACACCATGTTCAATGATACTAGCTGGTGAATCATCTCATAAGTACACATCTCCTCCATTGTGTTTTTCATATTCACAGAACCACTCCCTAGGAGGGCTCATATGAAATGACACACTTGAGTTAATCAACCATACATCACATTCTAAATTATTACCCATGGAATATAGGTACACATCCCCTCCTTATTCTGAGGAGGTCTTTGCATCTGTGGAAGGGTTATCCTTAAATCCCTTTGATTTCTCAACATTCTTATATCTACAATCCTTTTTGTAGTGCCCAATGTTATCACATTTCCAACACTTCCTTATTCCTTTTTTTGGTGATTTATATCTACTACTAGATTTATATCTTACCCAAAATCCCTTATTTTTGTTTCTCCCGTCTTGGAGACATTTACCACCTTACACACTCATTTTGGTCAATTTGGCCTATTTAAAACACTATCCTAAGTATTATTGACATCAGTGGAGCATTAAATGTCATCATCTAGATCACACCCACGCCTACCTTCAGTCAAGGAGGCTAACTTAGCCTTCTCCTACATTCGGGGAGGCTAACTGGAGCACTCCGGGGGTGATCTGAGTGTCATTAATGGCCCATATTGCTAACTGATGGTTACAATCAGTTAAATAGAGCAGTGAAGGTGCCCTCCTTTATCAAATTGATTATTTATCGATTATTTAATGAACTGGAGTTAATAGAGGCACCTCCAACCACTTCTGATGTTTAGTTACACTTTAGTTAACCTCATTGGGGTTCATTGGAGTCATTGAAGCGCTACCACTTAAAGGTTGGATTGTTGTGACATGTGTCTAATCTCTTTTAGTTAAGACTCAGTCATTTATTGCACTTCAACTTCATTTAGGGCTCAGTTGGGTCAATTAGGGTTTTGATCAATGGTTAACTTTAGTGTTAACTGTGGCTTACATTCAGTTAAGCTAGACTCACTCATTCAATTCGAATGACCTCCTTAGGAATTCGAATTGCCTTTGTCATTGATGCTTACAGCATGACATTGTATTGTATTACTCATTCTTTGTGTGAATATACAGTGCGACTACTCATTTTGTAGCCCTTTTTCACCATTTTCATGAATTATTGTCATTAATCTATTGATGAGACTGTGTTTAGTCCCTAGATCACTATGCAAGTTTAATATGGTATCAAAGTTTACGGCGGGATGAAGCTCAATCTCTCAAAAAAAAACTTTTTGACAGATTTCTGCATGAAAATTGAGCAATAGCTCAAAAATCCAGCACTGCACCAGAAGCCAAGGATTACCACTTAATACCCCAAGTAAAGAACTTTTTGATCAAGCTTGCTTAATTGACTACGATAGGTGTGATGAAAGCCTAAAATGTGCAGGCTATCTGACCTTACATTGCCCTTTCTGTTGTGATTTTTAGGTTTTCTACAAGTGAAGCATTCGCTCCAGCATATCCAAATGGCCTCCTTAGTAGATATTTTGACTCCATACAATTTCCACTCATGGAAAGGTGACATGGAGATTCATCCACGCTCCAGAGGACTCTATAGAGTCACCATGGACACTGAACCTGAGCCTGGTTTTGCTATAGACAAATCAAGATTCTTGAACAAGAAGGATGAAGACTTCGGATTCTTGTGCCTCTCTATTTCCTAGGATCTTCTTTTCCATCTTTTGGGATTGAAGACTCCAAAGGAAATATGCGACAAATTGGAAACCCTATATGGAAAGCAAGATGACTTGAGAGTTTACCAGCTCAAAAATGAATTAATGGCTCTCTAGCCTTCCAATTTCGAGACATTGAATGAATTTTTCACAAAGTTCAAGCACACTGCCTTACTCTTGAAGCAATGTAAAGTGGAGAAGGTGGATGATCAGCTCATCCTCACCATACTCTCCAAACTTGGAGCTGATTATTTAGTTTTTGTTTCTACATTCCTTGTGGGGAATATCACAACCCCTGGATGGAAGATGCCTACACTCAATGCCTTCATTGAGTCCCTAACAAGTGAACATGATAATCTTGTCCAGATGGGGATCATCAGATTCTCCTGTGATCAAGCCGTCCATGTCTCGGGGCCCAAAGATTTGAAGGGTAAAGGAAAGTAGCAGAAGAACCCAAAAACTAAATTTGATTCTCCTAATACTAGAGTTGAAAACTAGCAGCATGATGGGTCTTCTGACTCAAGGAAGAACAAAGGAAAAGGGCACCATGGAAAGGAAAAAGTCAATTGTTCATACTGCGGGAAGGGCTTCCACCCTGAACATGCCTACATGAAGAAGAAGCTTGATGAAGCTACCTCTCTCCTTGAGATAAATCACATCAATCTTCCGGAAATCTTTCAGAGGAGAGATCAGCAAGATCGGGAACCACAGCATGAAAAAGGTCATGCCCTCATGGCAAGCACTACGAAGACCAAAGCACTCTTGATTGATTCTGGAGCTTTGAACCACATGATGGCTAAAAGAGACTCCTTTTCATCCTTGGAGACCATAAAATCCATTCCCATCCACATGGGAGATGACTCCACCATCATTTCAGAAGGGCATGGTACGATTGATCTTGAGAATGGCTAGTTTTCAAATGTTTTGTATGTACCGTCTCTGGCATCAAATCTCCTTAGTGTCTATCAGATGACACATACTGGAGTTCCTAAGAGAGTTTCTTTCATCCCAAATGATGTTGATATAATGGATCTTTCATCTGGGAAACTCATTGCTAAAGGTCTTGCAAACCATCATGCAAGAGCCTATGAGTTCTCCCTCTTTGTGCCAGATGCAAAGCCCACCGCTCTGCTAACTCATGGAAATGAGGTTAGTAGGATGTGGAATGAAAGGTTTGGCCATATAAATTTCAAATATTTTCAGCAATTACATAAAAAATCCATGGTTGAAGGACTCTCGGTCATCAAGGAAACCACTGGAAATTGCAAGGGCTGTGTGGTTGGAAAACACCCTGAGCACAAGTTCGATCGGGGGAAGGCAAACCGAGCTACATGCATATTGGGACTGATACATTATGATATCAGTGGTCCAATTCCTGTCACATCCATGAATGGATAAATATATCTTCTGGCTTTTATTGATTATTTTTCAAGGTACACATGGGTCTTCTTTCTCAAAAGGAAGTCTGAAGTATGTGAAAATTTTTCTGAATTGAAGGCCTTGATCGAAAATGTGTCTGGGATTAAGATCAATATATTGAGATATGATAATGGTAGGGAGCATGTCAGTAATGAGTTTCTGTACATATTCTCCAAAAGTGGTATTCAGGTCCAACATTCAATTCCCTACACTCCCCAGCAGAACGGAGTAGCGGAAAGGAAGAATCGGTCTCTCAAGGAAATGACCACCTGTATGTTGGAATCAAAGAAGTTGGCTGCAAATTTGTGGGATGAAGCCATGCATGCTTTAGCAGACATTCAAAACAGGGTGCCACACTCATCCATGAAAGGGAATACCCCTTTCAAAGCATACTTCAGACACAAGCTGGATGTGTCGAACCTGCGGGTGTTTGGGTGCACTGCATGGACCCAGATTCCACTTGATAAAAGAAGGGCTTTGCAACTGAAAAGCATAGAATGTATGTTTATTGGGTATCCCAATGAATCAAAAGGTTTCAATATGCTGGATATCAAAACAAAATATATCATCATTGAGAGAAGTTTCAAGTTCGACGAGCCTCTTCAAGAGGTGGAACTAGTGAAGGAGAAAACTGTTGAATCTCCTTCCTATTCTACTGAATATTTGGATGATGAAATTGGGGGTGATGACCCTGATTTGGGTCCTATGATTTCTGATATCAGTGTGCAGCAATAATAATATTTTGAAACAGAACTTGAAGTGCAAAATCATCTTCCCACATGGGCCCGACAGACACTCTCCTCTGCAGGAGATAACATTGGAAATCCAGATGATCCAAGGAGAACTCGGTCTGATTTCCAAAGAGCAGGTATTGCGCTCTCTTTTCCTGATAATTTTCTGTCAAAAAAATTTATATTTGATGATTATTTTAGACCCAAAATACTACTACCATGCTCAAAATTATCTGAGATGGCAAGTTGCCATGGATGAAGAGATGAATTCTCTTCAGAAAAACACTACTTGGGAGCTAGTTTCTCTTCCTCTGGGAAGAAAATTGGTTCAATGCAAGTGAGTGTTTTGGACCAAGGTTTTTGCTAATGGAAGAACCTACAAATATAAGGTAAGGCTGGTGGCAAAATTTTTCTCTCAGGTCCAAGGTGTGGACTACCATGAGACCTTTGCATCGGTTGCAAAAATGGACTCCATCCGCCTAGTTTTGGCAATTTCAGCATCTAAGCATTGGGAAGTGCATCATATGGATGTTAAGTTAGATTTTCTGCATGGAGATATTCATGAGGAGATATACATGAAGCATCCTAAGGGATACATCACTGATCCATCTTTGGTTTGCAAGCTAAAGAAGTCACTATACGAGTTAAAACAGGCCCCAAGAGGGTGGTATTCCAAGATGGATGCCTTCCTTCTCTCGCAAAACTTCCAAAGGTGTAGGTCAGATCCAAATGTGTATTTACAGTAGTATGATATTCATTTGATCATTATTTTTTTATATTTTGATGACTTACTGATCATAGGTAGCACAATTTCTTCCATTTCAACCATCAAAACGGCTCTCCATAATGCCTTTGAAATGAGTGATTTGGGGCTCCTAAAACAATTTTTGGGGCTTGAAATTGAGAAAAATTATGATGGGACAATGGTCACTCAGTCCAAATACATTTCAGACCTGTTATTGAAGTTTAACATGGCTGAATGTAGTCCTGCACCATGCCCTTTCCTTTCAGGGATCAACCTTGAAGAAGGAAAAAACACACCTCCCATGGACTGCACTATCTATCGACAACTGATTGGTAGCTTGTTGTACTTGACACATTCTTGACCTGACATTTGTTATGCCGTGAATTCTGTATCAATATATATGTAGCAACCACATGATCTTCATTTGAAGGCAGCCAAGAGGATCCTCCAATATATTCAGGGAACCAGGACCTAAGGCATTCACTATGATGCAAACTCCGAGCTAGAGCTGGTTGGATACACATATTTTGATTGGGTGGGTTATTTTATTGATTGAAATTATACTTTTGGATATGTATTCATGTTTGGTGGTGGCCCCATTTATTGGTCTAGCAAAAAGCATGCTACCATAGCACTATCTTCAGCAGAGGCCGAGTATCGAGGAGCGGTGAATACTTGCATCCAAGCAGTTTGGTTGCAAGGAATTCTTTCAGAGTTTGATCTGGGTAGTACTTTGTCCAATGTCCTCTTTTGTGACAATCAAAGTGTTATTAATATATCCAAAGATCCAGTTACCAGGAAGAGGACCAAGCATGTAGAGATCCATATGCACTATATCAGGGAGCTAGTGCATGATAGGACCATCATTCTGCAATACTTCCTGAATGATGAGCAAATCGCAGACATCTTCACCAAGAGCTTTTCAAAAAATAATTTCACTTACCTCCATTCATTGTTGGGGGTGAGTTCATCAGGGTGATTCAGACTACTTTCAGTGTTCATCTTGAGGGGAGGGTTTTCCCACTGGGTTTTCCCTCTTTTCCTCACTTAGTTTTTTTTTTAGCATTGTTTCAGTTTCAGCATTGTACAAGGTGACCTATGGCCTTAGTTACCAGGGCCCTATCATTTTTATGCATTTATGTTTTCTAACTCCTCCTGAGTATAGCTTAAGGGGGGGCGTTGGAGACATTTACCACCTTACACACTCATTTTGGTAAATTTGGCCTAGTTAAACCACTATCCTAAGTATTATTGACCTAATTGACATCAATGGAGCATTAAATGTCATCATCTAGATCACACCCTGGCCTACCTTCAGTCAAGGAGGATAACTTAGCCTTCTCCTACATTCAGGGAGGCTAATTGGAGCACTCCGAGGGTGATCTGAGTGTCATTAATGCCCCATATTTCTGACTGATGGTTACAATCAATTAAACAGAGCATTGAAGGCACCCTCCTTCATTAAATTTATTATTTGTTGATTATTTAATGTACTGGAGTCAACAGAGGCGCCTCCAACCACTTCTGATGTTCAGTTACACTTCAGTTAACCTCATCGGGTTTCATTGGAGTCATTGAAGCACTATCACTTGATGGTTGGCTTGCTGTGACATGTGTCTGATCTCTTTCAATTAAGACTCAGTCATTTATTGCACTCCAACTTTAGTGAGGGATCAGTTGGGTCAATTAGGGTTTTGATCAGTGGTTAACTTGAGTGTTGACTGTGGCTTACATTCAGTTAAGCTAGACTCACTCATTCAATTCAAATGACCTCCTTAGGAATTCAAATTTCCTTTGTCATTGATGCTTGCAGCATGACATTGTATTGTATTACTCATTTTTTGTGTGAATATACAGTGCAGCTACTCATTCTGTAGCCCTTTTTCACCATTTTCATGAATTATTGTCATTAATCTATTGATGAGACTGTGTTTAGTCCCTAGGTCACTGTGCAAGTTTAATATCCTGGTGAATACCTATCATAGACAAGAAATCGATGCTATGATTTTGTGGCAATATAATAAACCCACATCATAACTTAGGATAAAATATTTAATCAACTTTTTATTAATTTCCTACCCACTAGCCTAGATAGTTGGCATCCACTTGCACCACATGGTCAACACTTTCCATATATACACGAGGGGATATTTAATATTGATTCTAGGTTGATCCTATCTACTTTATTGACTACAAGAATTAGTAACTACACTTTCCTAAAAATTTGGTCTTGTTTTGCTTTATTCCAACTTTTCTGTGGATAAGGTAAAACTAGTCAACTAGGAAACTGCTATCTTTTGTTTCCAAACCATCCTCTGTGATTTTTCTCCATACTCAAGTATTATCATATTTTTCCATCATACATGACAATTAACTCATGATTTAGTTGATTCATGAGTTCCTTGACTGATTAGGAAAGTGGTTTAGCCACCTATGGGGGTTTATCATATTTAGTAAGTCTATCTTTCTGAGCTTGATGAGTTGTATCCAATACAACTCGATTTTACCTATGAGGGATGGACTATTTATGTAGACTATTATTAATCATTATTCAATGGAAGGATACACTCCAATATTCATATCTTCATTCATGTGATTCTGTCTCTATTCTTCTCTCTATTTTTCCTGTGTACGCTTGTGAGAATTATCTTAGTAGCAAGACCTATTTCATGTGCTTCTTATTAGAATATTTAATTATAGCATTAGATTTTATATTTCTACATGGAATCAGAGTGCAAGATTTTTCAAATTCAAAAAAGTTGAGTAGCTATCTGTTATCTCTATCAAAGTGCATCCACTCTCATATTCCTCCATGAAGAAGAGCTTGTTTTTAATCCTACAAGAATTTTTTCTAGTTTTATTTGTGCAGGTTGAAAAGAGTATCTCCTTGAGCTCATCAACATGTTAGTATGGATTATTCTTTAGATATAACCCTGAAACCCTTCAACTATCACGAATGGAAATTCAAAATTAGCATTCTATTGCATAATAAGGGACTATACAGAGTTACTCTAGCTTTGGAAAATGAACCCATTTCTGTTGTTGAGAAATCTAAGTGGCATAATAGGTTAGATGGATCCTATGGATTGGTTTTAATCTCTATTTACATTGCTATAATATTTCATCTAGATGGTTTGACCACTCCAAACCAAGTGTGGAACAAACTTGAGTCTCTCTTTGGAGTTCAATATGAGTTAAGAGCGCATCAATTGGAGATTGAGTTATTCTCAATGTGTCCAAGCAATTTTGATTCTATTTATGGGTTCTCAACCAAATTCAAGTCACTTGTTATAATTCACACAAATTGTGGGATTAATAACAAAGATGATCAATTAATCCTTTCCATTCTATCAAAATTGGGTCCTAAATACTCATTTTTTGTGTTTAGTTTTGATGCTACTAGGATTGTTGTTTCTAATTGGAAAATTTCTTATTTTTGTACTTTAATATTTTATTCACTAACAAAGGAGGAAGATAAATCGATCTAGATGGGTGATATCAGATATTCCAAGGGAAATGATCATGCTCTCATAGTTCAAGGAAGAAAGAATACTAAATCAAAAGATAATAAAATTGTGAAAGAGAAGAAACCAAAGTCAGAAATTGAAGATGAAGGTTCGAAGCCTACTGATGAAGATTCAATGAAGAAATTCAAGAATAAATACAAGTGTTTTTATTGAATTAAGGGATTTCATCCAGAGAAGAAATGTTTCAAAAAGAATATGGACATCATGTTTCAACTTCTTGAGAAGCACAACATTGAAGTTCTAGATGAGCCAGAGAAGCATGTTGATTCCTCAGAATGTTATCATAGTGCACACTTCCAAGGTTATATAAACTATTCCTTGAGTGCCAAAGTTAAATACTTTCTTCATATCTCTTATACATATTTACCTTATGATATATCATATCCTTTCTTTGATAATCCACCTATCAGTCTCCTAGATTCATCTCTCAATAATTGTGATTCTTCACTAGATACTGACTTGTATTTAAGCACCTGTTCCTCACTCCATGGTTATAATTCTGATTTAGAAGCATGTTTGTAGGATGATATACATTTCATGAAACCATTCATACCACCATCCATACCATCTACCATACCTCTTAAATTTTAATACTCCAAAGACTATACAAATCTCAAGTTCATTAGTTGATTCCTCATTGGTCTCTTATGCAGTGTTATTTATATTACATGGTTTGTAGTATTGCTTATATTTAACTGGTTGGTCATCCATGAACTTATCCATATTTGGACTGATATTACACATTATTTTATTTATTCTAAGCACTTATGGTTCATATCTCAAGTCCATCCATCATTCATATTTTTACACATCAATTTTCCCCAGTTGCTCATAATTTTCCTATTCTAGCCCTATATCCTTATGGAGTCATTGAAGCCATTGTATTTGTTGTTCCATATAATAAAATTAAGATATATGAGAGTCCTTTCATCCTCATATAATACATTAGAAGGTGCTACATCATATTGGAAGAAAGATATGTGATCCACATCACAATTTTGCAGCTATACAAGGAACTAATTGTATTACGAACTGTCTTAATTTTTGTACTCTTTGGGAAGGAGTATGCAGAGATATATTTTCCATTTTAGATTTTGTTTTCAAATTAGAGACTGTTAGCAGAAAAAAAAAACATTCAAATAATTCTCCTACTTCATCAAATGATGATATACAAGGAGTATTTCCTCTTCTTTCTTGCAGATTCTACACTCTAGCTCATGATCATGGAATCTACAAGTTTCTTCATCAAGTATTTCACCAGAAGAAGTTCATTCATCTAATTAAAGTAAATATAAATATACGTTGAATACATATTGTTCAAATTTTGTGCCTTTTCCTTTCTTGAGGGAGGATTTTCGCCATGTGGTTTTGCCTCTTTCCTAACTTTTCTAGACATGAATAATTGCTAAAGGGTGCCTACAGCCTTGTTGTTGGGCCCTATATACACCTATATTTTTTGAAATAAACATCATAAAGTCATAGTTAAAAGGGGGTGTGGGAATATAATAAACCCACTTCATAACTTAGGATAAAAGATTTAATCAAATTTTGATTAATTTCCTACCCACTAGCTTAGATAGTTGGAATCCACTTGCACCACATGGTCAACACTTTCCCTATATACCCCAGGAGTTATTTAATCATGATTTTGGGTTGATCATGTCTACTTTATTGATCGCTAGAATTAGTTACTATGCTTTCCTACATATTCTGTCTTTTTCTGCTTTATTCCATCTTTTATGTAGATAAGGTAAAGCTAGTCAACTCGAAAACTGCTATCTTTTGTTTTCAACCCATCCTCCATGATTTTCTCTCCATATTCCAGGATTAGAATTTTTTGCATCATACATGAAAACTCACTCATTCTTTAGCTAATTCATGAGGTCCTTGACTTATTATGAAAGTGCTTTAGCCACCTATGGGGGTTTATCATATTTGGTAAGTCTATCTTTCTGAGCTTGATGAGTTGTCTCCAACACAACTCGATTTTAGCTATGAGGGATGTACAATTTATGTACACTATTATTCATCATTATTTACTAGAAGGATACACTCCAATATTCATCTCTTCATTCATATGATTTAGTATCTATTTTTCTCTCTATGTTTCCTATGTATGCTTGTGATAATTATCTTAGTGTCAAGATCTACTGCCTGTGCTTCTTCTTAACATCTTTAATCATAGCATTAGAGCTACTATTTGTATATATATTTTCATGCTTTTCAGCTGCGTCTCTTCTGATAGTAGGGATGATACTATTTCATCAAATTTAAGGTCGCTTGACGAGCACTACCTATTGCAACAATTAGGTTGTCCCAGGAATATGGAAAATGACACAATAATTTAATACATTTATCTTCTTCAGTCATTTTAATACCAACATAGGTTATATGAATTAAACCATATTATTGTAGACACTCAGATGATCTATTACTATGTCATTTTCATCCATTGTGAGATGAAATAATTTCTTTTGCAAAAACAATTTGTTCACGAGGGATTTTGATTAATACAAACTCCCTAGTCTCCCCCAAAGATTTATTGCACTATCTTCACCAAATGCGTTCAACAAAATAAAGTCTGATAAGCATAGTATAATTGTACTCCTTTCCCTTCTTTTTATTTTATCCCAATCTTCTTGTAATGTTTCTAGTGGGTTTTCCACCTAGATCCACAGCAATCCAGTTTTCACGATCTACAAGAAGATCCTCCATTTTGAGATTCCATAGCTCAAAATTTAGGCCATTAAATTTATTGATCTCAATTCTTGAATTGTGTGCCATTCTTTTAAAATTCATAAACTGAAATTGCAATTCTCCCATTGAACAAAGGTTTGTCACAGATCCCATATCTATCAACCATGTTGAACCCTTAGTAACAAAGGCGTCCCCCCTGATGCCAATAATCGAGCTCTGATACAACAAGTAATATTTAAATTTGTGCAGAGAAGTAAAGCATGTAGATTATTTAAGAAACACATAGATTACACCACAACATTCATACATAAAACACATAGATTTACCCTAGAAACCCTTAAATAGGAAAACAAACAAACCTTGGAGCCACACCTCATATTTTCTCATATCATTATGAATCCCTCACAATATAAAATATAGGTATTATGCAACATACAATACCCTAATATGTTAAATCGGGTTAGAAAATAGACCCCAATCCCTTAACCATGATTAAATTACATATTTTTAGAAAATTCCCCAAAATAGACAAAAACAACAAAAAAATTTTGGCTTGCTTGCGCTCGCGTCGAAAATGGCCTAATGATTGCTTCCTAACGAAAACAAGCCGGTAGGCCTATTTTCGTGAAGGTGCCGATAGGAATCGTCAGACACGGTGCTGACATGCACACTTCCCCTCCACACGCACATGCAAAGAATCTAACATATACCCAACATGGTCACATGCTCTTTCTCTCTTGGAAGTCCTATCTGAAGCACCATATCTGTTTGCATCTTGGATTTCTTCCCGTGCTCATGTTGGTATTCTCTTATAGAATTTATGCTCACAAAGTGGATATATAGGTATGTATGGTCGTGTCAAGTAATGGTATTCATGGTCTTCTTGGATCACTTATTTCATAAATGTATATCTGGTTCTAGGAACTCCGGGTTGAGTCAGTTTCTTTGGTGTGGAAATGTCTTGATATGTTGTAGGCTGAGTCTTCATGAAAAGTTACATCTTAGTTTCTCTCGATATTCTTGAATCATGGGAAGTATATTTTGTAAGATTTTGATGTGTCATTGTACATCCAATGAATATTCCCTTCTTTCTTGAAGGATTTAGTTTCGTTCTCTTTTATTTTGGAACATGTTTTGTACACACGGCAGCCAAATATTCGTAGATGGATGAATTTTGGTTTCTATCATGAGAAGGATTCTTATAGAGTCTTGTTATCCAAGACACAGTGAAGTTTTTCTTTGTACATGCATGGTTGTTCTTGCAGATTCTACCCATAAGTGCATTGGAAGGTCTTGGTCATGAAACACCACCTTTGCAACTTCCATTATCCTCATATTCTTCCTCTCTGTAATGCCATTTTGTTGAGTATTGTAGGGAGTAATCAAATCCCTCTTAACCTAAGATTATTTGCATAGGTATTTGAACCCTTTTGAAGTGAACTCACTACCACTGTCTAATTATAAAGTCTTGATCTTCATATCAATTTGATTCTCTACCAAGGTTTTGAATTCCTTCAACTTATTGAAAACTTCATCTTTTCTTTTCAAGAAATAAATCCATGTTTTATGAGAATAATCATCTATGAAAAAAACATAGTATGTATACCCTGTTAAGGAGTTGGATGACATGGGTCTGCATACATATGAGTGGACTATCTCCAAAAAAACATTCACCTTGCTTTCACTGCTAGGAAATGGTTTCTTCACATTATTCCCTTGTGCACATCCTTTGTAAATGCCTTCATGTTTTCCTTGAATCTCAGGTAGACATGATACTATCTTTCTTACAATTGGGAGTGCTCTATGGTGTACATGTGCAAGTCTTCGGTGCCATAGTTCACTTGGTTCCATAGTGTCATGAACCAACGCTTTTTTTTGTCATCCCTTCAGCTTGTACATGAATCCCTCTTTCTCTCCAATTACTATTGCATCATCTATTGTCTTACATTTTGGCCACATGAGTACTTGGACATCAACAAATGCAACATGAAATCCTTCAACATCTAGAGCTGTTAAGGAGAGGATATTATTCTTCAAAATTGGTACATAGAGAACATGCTTCATCTTCATTGAGTTTCGTGAATCCAACTTGTAAGAAGCTTCTCCACTCACTTTCATAGGATATTGGTAGGCATCTCCAAGTTTTACCCTGTGAGGTGACTCATTTCTTACAAGTTGATAAAGATTATTTGTATCATCTCATATGCTTGGAATCTCCACTATCCACAAGCCAATCATTACTACCATGGGTGAAAGTACCTGTAAGAGAGGATATAAAAACATATTCTTCATCACTTGAAGAATAATCTCTTGTCGTTTTCCTTTCTAGTTCATCTTCTTCAACAAAGTGATCATGATGCTTCCTTATCTTTTTTGTTCTTGAGGATCCCTTGTTTCTAGGACAATCTCTAGCAAAGTGGCCTTTCTCATCACATGTATAACATCTGAGACTAGAGAAGTCACTTTTAAATCTATGATTATTTTGGAATATTTTAGGCCTCTTTGGAGGGTGATCCTTCCTCTTTCTTCTATCCTTCTTTGTATGAACTATTAGGTATTGATAATCATCAACTCCCATATTCTCTTCTCTTGATACTAATCGAGCTTATTCTTGGGTGATTTCCTCCGATAATGTGCTAAACTTGGTAAGTTCATTTCTGGCGCATATTCCATGGATGAAAGAGTCCCATGATTTATGAAGGCCATTCAATGCCGTGATTACTATTGTTGGTAAAAATATATGATAATATTTACGAAATTAAATTATCGAACATGAAATCGTATACTTAGAGGTGCAAGCACTAAATCAAACCAGTCAAAAGAAAACTAATACAATAATGATAAGAGTAAACTAATAAAGCAACTTAAAGTACAAATTTTCCTACCTTCAAAATTCAATAACAATTTACGAACTATATCAAAAAATAAATAAAATATTTTACAAAATATGACATTGATGAAATATATGCAATGTCTATTACAATGTACAAAAATATTTATAAGTTACAAATTATACAAAATTTATTAAACAAACCATACACAATTTATTAAATATTACAAAACAAAAATAAACAAACTACAAAATATAAAATATATTAGATATTTACAAATTACTACATTATAAACAATGTTTATTTACAAAATGTGAAGTATGTACAAATTCTTACTAAACAAAGTAGAATAGATTTTCAAACACTTTTTTTTAGGAAGAAAAAAGCTTGTCTTGATATTCATTAATCTGAATCAAAGGGTATATGATGTGCCTTCCCATAAAGGGATACATACAAATAAGATCTGTAAGGAACTCGCAATCTGTTTATTCCATGAATGAGTCCCTATTCATAGGGGCTGGCCAAGGAGGAGGTCAAATAGAGCAAAAACCAAGCAAAAAGAGCCATAGTCCTAGTAAAAACTACTTCATATTATAGCATAATTATTAACCATAAAAATTACAAATGCATAATTATTAACCATTGAAATATCACGAAAGAAATACTTTTTTAAATTTAGAGAGAAATGAACCAAATTATTTTACGAAATTATCAAATAAATATTTGGTGATGGAAAAACTAAACTCACTCCAAATTTAAAACTAACCTGGAATCTAATCTAGAATCTTAACAAATGATCAAAAACAAAATTAATATAGAAAGTATTCTAGAAGCAAACAGATCTGCGCTATTGAATTCATAAAAGAAAGATCAAACTAAATATTTACTCATGGCAATTGACGGATTTCTATATTAAAACCAAAGGAATGGTTTTAAACCTACAAATCAAAGAACCCAAAGAACAAAATATGTACAGTGTTATGCAGTGTTATTTATATTACATGGTTTGTAGTATTGCTTATCTTTAACTAGTTGGTTATCCATGAACTTATATATATTTGGATTGATATTACACATGATTTTATTTGTTATAAACACTTATGGTTCATATCTCAAGTCCATCCATCATTCATATTTTTACACTCATCAATTTTCCCCAGTTGCTCATAATTTTCCTAGTCTAGCCCTATATCCTTATGGAGTCATTGAAGCCATTGTATTTGTTGTTCCATATAATAATATTTATGATATATGATATTCCTTTCATCCTCATATCATATATTATAAGTTTCTACATCATATTGGAAGAAAGATATGTGATCCACATCACAATTTTGCAGCTATACAAGGAACTAATTGTGTTACGAATTGTCTTAATTTTTGTACTCTTTGGGAAGGAGTATGCAAATATATCTTTTCAATTTCATATTTTGTTTTCAAATTAGAGTTTGTTAGCAGCAAAAAACATTCAAATAATTCTCCTACTTCATCAGATGATGAGATACACGGAGTATTTCCTCTTCTTTCTTGTAGATTCTACACTCTAGCTCATGATCATGGAATCTGCAAGCTTCTTCATCAAGTATTTCACCAGAATAAGTTCATTCATCTAATTAAAGTGAATATAAATATACGTTGAATACATATTGTTCAAATTTTGTGCCTTTTCCTTTCTTGAGGGAGGATTTTCGCCATGTGGTTTTGCCTCTTTCCTAACTTTTATGGACATGAATAATTGCTAAAGGGTGCCCATAGCCTTGTTGTTGGGCCCTATATACACCTATATTTTTTGACATAAACATCATAAAGTCATACTTAAATGGGGGTGTGGGAATATAATAAACCCACTTCATAACTTAGGATAAAAGTTTTAATCAAATTTTGATTAATTTCCTACCCACTAGCCTAGATAGTTGGCATCCACTTGCACCACATGGTCAACACTTTCCCTATATACCCCAAGAGTGATTTACTCATGATTTTGGGTTGATCCTGTCTACTTTATTGACCGCTATAATTACTTACTACGCTTTCCTACATATTCTGTCTTTTTTTGCTTTATTCCATCTTTTATGTGGATAAGGTAAAGCTAGTCAACTAGGAAACTGCTATCTTTTGTTTTCAACCCATCCTCCATGATTTTATCTCCATATTCCAGGATTAGAATTTTTTCCATCATACATGAAAACTCACTCATTCTTTAGCTAATTTGTGGGGTCCTTGACTGATTATGAAAGTGCTTTATCCACCTATGGGGGTTTATCATATTTAGTAAGTCTATCTTTTTGAGCTTGATGACTTGTCTCCAACACAACTTGATTTTAGCTATGAGGGATGTACAATTTATGTACACTATTATTCATCATTATTTAATGGAACGATACACTCCAATATTCATCTCTTCATCCATGTGATTTAGTATCTATTCTTCTCTCTATGTTTCCCATGTACGCTTGTGATAATTATCTTAGTGGCAAGCTCTACTTCCTGTGCTTCTTCTTAATATCTTTAACCATAGCATTAGAGCTACTATTTGTATATATATTTTCATGCTTTTCAGCTTCGTCTCTTTTGATAGCGAGGATAAGTGACTATTTCATCTAATTTAAGGTCGCTTGATGAGCACTACCTATTGCAACAATTAGGTTGTCCCACGAATATGGAAAATAACACAATAATTTAATACATTTATCTTCTTCAGCCATTTTAATTCCAACATAGGTTATATGACTTAAACCATATTATTGTAGACATTCATATGATATATTACTGTGTCATTTTCATCCATTATGAGATGAAATAATTTCTTTTGAAAAAACAACTTGTTCATGAGGGATTTTGATTAATACAAACTCCCTAGTCTCCCCAAAATATTTATCCCACTATCATCACCAAATGCATTCAACAAAATAAAGTTTGATAAGCATAGTATAATTGTACTCCTTTCCCTTCTTTCTAATTTATCCCAATCTTCTTGTGATGTTGCAGTGGGGTTTCCACCCAGATCCACAGTAATCCTGTTTTCACGATCTACAAGAAGATCCTCCATTTCGAAATTCCATAGCTCAAAATTTAGGTGATTAAATTTCTTGATCTCAATTCTTGAACTGCATGCCATTCTTTTTTAATGCATAAATCGATATTTCAATTCTCCCATTGAACAAAGGTTTGTCATAGGTCCAATATTTATCAACCATGTTGAGCCCTTAGTAACAAAGGTGTCCCCCCTGATGCCAATAATCGAGCATCTTAGATTTCTCTCTTTGCAAGTCCCATCTGGAGCACCATATCTGTTTGCATCTTGGATTTCTTCCTATGCTCATGTTGGTATTCTCTTATAGAATTTATGCTCACAAAGTGGATATATGGGTATGTATGGTTGTGTCAAGTCATGGTATTCATGGTCTTCTTGGATCACTTATTTCATAAATGTATCTCTGGTTCTAGGAACTCTGGGTTTGAGTAGTTTCTTTGGTGTGGAAATGTCTTGACTTGTTGTAGGTTGAGTCTTCATCAAAAGTTACATCTTAGTTTCTCTCGATATTATTGAGTCATGGGAAGTATATTTTGTAAAATTTTGATGTGTCATTGTATCCAATGAATATTTCTTTCTTTCTTGAAGGATTTAGTTTCATTCTCTTTTATTTTGGAACATGTATGTACACACGGCAGCTAGATATTCATAGATGGATGACTTTTGGTTTCTATCCTGAGAAGGATTCTTCTAGAGTCTTGTTATCCAAGACACAGTGAGGTTTTTTTTTAT
>LPNX010199386.1:230711-254338 GCA_001517045.1 Pseudotsuga menziesii | reverse complement strand
AGGTTTTATTTTTACAATCTACTCGGTATGGCGTTCATCTTCTTGAAAGAAATATCTTCAGAACTCAAGTACCCGAACCAAAAAAATAATATATATCACTTTTCTCCAACCAATAAATATATATATATATATATATATATATTTTGTGTTTACAGTAGATAAGGAGTAACTAAATCTATTGGATTCGATCTGTTAGGAATTATATATATATATTGTTTACAGTAAATAACTAGGAACTAAATTTATTGGATTCGATTTAGGATTTTAATGATGATAATGATTAACATCTACTCAAACTAAACTTTGGTATATCAACTTAAGTTCATTACTACCCACTATTCTAAAGATAGAAATTAATTTTATCTTCGTTCACAGCTTCGGTTCAATACTGCACAACTGTCCATATAGTTGCTTCGATTACGCCGAGATTTACAGGTTCGTTACAATGTGCATCTGCAGCTTGCTTACTTGGCTAAAGAACATGGAGCCAATAAAAAATTCGGATATCACTTATAGAAACGGTGATCTGGACTCTCCACTTTGAAAGCATGCTATATTTAACATGCTGCAGAGCATTTAATGCAGCTGCAGCAGGTTTGATGGCCATTAAATCTAGAGCAGTTCAAGATCCAACTGTCATCAAGCCTACTGCAGCCGCATTAATAATTAATTCATTAATATCTTCATGCTCTCACTTAATATAATCTTTGATTTTCTTATCTAAAAACGTAAGCTTGGAGGAAAACCTGCATATAAAATCAAATAAAAGATTTTCAATTTTAATGTAATGGTTTTCAATTAATAATCAATGAATTCCAGTGAATAAATAAAGGTCTCTATTAATAAAATTTTCCACCTTTAATAATTACAGTTATTTATGTCTTCATTTGTGTAATATTAGAGAATATTTCAAAGCATAGGAATGGATAGCTCACGATTAGTTGATTATCATCAAAATCATATTTAACACATTAAAAATAATGATTTATACATCTTTTACTAAATTGTTGGTCAATGAGCTATGAAATAAATGAAATAAAGTTATGAAAGACGAAAATATTTGGGGCCCATCAACTATTTCCCATTCTTCAACATTATCTTCAATGGATTCAAGTTGATACTTGATTTGAGAGACACTTGAGAAATAATATTGGATGGTATTTGAGTCTTGGATCTTCACATTCTTTATTAGATTCCTCAAGGTCAGCTTTCCGTTGATGTTATTCCCTTCATATAGATTGGTTAGAGCATCGAAAATCTTCTTGGTAGTATTCAATGAAGAGACATGAGGAATGAGATGATCTTTGATGGAGCCTACAATAATCCTCTTGGGTCTAACTATGTTCTTTTTCTGAGCATCCTTGCTCTATTCTCCCTCGGGTTTTGGAACTTCCGAAGTGACATACTTGTCCAAGTCATTCTCTTCTAGAATAAGACATATTATATACTTCCATGCTCGGAAGTGGTCAACTCCTTCGGGATTATCCTGAAGCTTGGTATGCTTCAACATATTTATATGAGAACCTCAAATAGAAAATTAAAGAAATATATCTTATTGATTTTAGATGCCTAAAATTCTTCTTGAACGGGATGACCAAGGTTTTGGCAGAGAAAACCTATTTTTTCAAACTTGGAATCTGTAACGTCCCCGACCCTCCGACCGGCAAAGAGGACGCTACTAACACCAAACAAACGGGCAAACAGCCCCCATGAACACGAACAGGGATAAATGCTGATATTAAAAACTTAACATAATGCATACTAAGATGCATAAAACATACAAGGATACACAGTTACTCAACATTCAGCGGAAGCAACACACACATTCCAGCATTTAACATGTTCATCATAATTCATGGAACAATAGATATAATTGCAGAGGTGAAACAGTCAGAAGTATTTATCTTTTAATGAAGAAATCGCCCCGCAACCAGCTACGTCGCTGCAACGTTCCACCCAACCATAGGCCAACGTGCTCATCAATCTCTCAACAACACTTCCACCCCCGAGCTGGGCATGATTTCTCAAGGACTAAGGGTCAATGCAGGCTTAAACATAGCCAGGGTTTGCCAATCAGCCAAACCCACACCGTAGGGTTTTACCAGGCCATCAAGGAGCTAGGATAGGCTAAATTCCAAGCTGGTGGCCTCAACACCAACTTCTCAAGCATACCCAGCCTCTAATCCCACTCTCAACAGTCCGAATACCAACCACTACATACCACAACAAAACAATCCCTTCATAGCTCTGTGAAGAAGGCAAAGACAACCGGGTGACAATCCCAACCAAGAGGCGAAACACAGCTCAAGCCACAAGACAACTCAGAGTTGTTCTTGGCCCTAGCATGGCCAAAACAACTCAGCACAACACCCAAAAGACGTCCACAACCTTAGCATCCAAAAATCAACCCAAAACCAGGGCAAATCAACAGCCCAAGGCACAATGAAAACAATGGCGGCCTTACACAGTCCCAAAATAGAGGAGAAGCCAAACTCCCAACCTGTGCACAAAGGAAAAGACACAGCCCAGGAAAAACATGGAAGAAAGAAACACACACGTAGTCCAAAATGGAAGAAGAAAACACATGCACAGTCTGAAATGGAAGAAGGAAATTAGACTCTCCACAGCATCCAAAAATCACGGGAAGAACAATAGCAACCCAAATCGCGGGTTAAACTAATAGCAAGCCAAATCGCGGGTTAACCCAACAACAAGCCAGAATCGTGGATGAAAACCACGGCTATTTCACATACACATCAGAATCGTGGCCTTGAGGCCACTCTTCCAGCTCGCTGCATACACAAAACCCAAAAGAGAACCCCGACTGGTGTGTGAGGAAGATGAACCGGCCTCCTCTTGTGCATCCCTGCATGAGAGTGAACAGAGCTACCACCCTTGCGTGAGGATGAACAACTCCCCTATGCGTGAGCATGAATTGACAATGGAGAGAATGCCCGCGTGGAGAGAGTGTTTTTCTTCTGCCCCACGCGACATCAGGAGGAAGAATCCGCTGGTGGAGTGGGCACGTGGGAAAGGACTGACAGTCCTGCCACACCCACCACTACTCAGCAATAACTACCCCCAAATATCACACAAGACATTAAAGAGGTTGGATGAGACAAGGGAAGATGGCAAATCAAACAAGGTGGTAACACATGGGTTCCCCCCCCATAGACCAAGGTTGACATCCCTCACCCCCTTATCCTTTGGAATCATGCCCTTTTCATTTTAACGTTGCACTGTCGTAGCTGGTTGTGGGTTTATTTTAATTGATGTGCCTATTTACATGATGCCAAACTATAATGTGTCAGATAGCACGATATACCATCGGCAACTATCCCCATTGCTGAAACATACACAATCATATCGATGGTGGGGATTTTTCCTTTAGCTCCTCACCACGATGGATTACATTATATACATCATGCAAATGGGGTCAAAACGAGGGTGTTACATTTCCCTCCCCCTTGGAATAACACCGTCCTCAGTGTTCCAATACATAGGAATACATATATAATATCTATACAATTGCACATCAAAATTTCAAAATATTGCAGATCCGTCCCACGTTCAATTATTCACTTTGAATTTTCAGGACCAACCCCTCGGCTTCCATGAACTTCTCCTGCTGGTTCTCAGCTCTCAGCTTATCCCGAAGCCTAGGAACTTTGCGACTATGGCCCTCATTGGGTAGTCCCGACGTAAATGATGTCCTCCGCATTCCCAGCATTTCATTGGCTGCTTCATCTTTACCTGCTCAATTTTCTTGGAGTCTTCATTCCTGGACCGTTTCTTATTGGGTCGCTTGGACGAATGTCCCATCACTGATCCACCTTCCTTTCTCTTGCCGATTGCTCCTAGAAGGCTTTTCACCTCCCTTTGCAAACCAATAGAGTCTTGCAAAATCTAGTGGTTCATTTCATTCTTCCTTTTCTGTATCTTGAGCATCTCCCCAAGATTCTCTTGGGTCTTGGAAATCATTTGAAGGAGACTTCCAGCCAAGTCCAACAACTTTTGATCTGCTGCCATGATCAATGTGCACTATCGGGTTTCACTTTTCTCACCTGTGAAATGCACCATTGAAATTCTGTCAGACCAAGCATAATATAGACATTAAAAGCAGTTAGTTAATTACCCAATTGGCATGACAGTCCAAGCCTCATCAAGGAGACTCTCATATTTTTCATGCCTTCCCAATAGGCACACGAGCTCATTCA
Organism: Pseudotsuga menziesii; assembly: GCA_001517045.1. Taxonomy (NCBI): domain Eukaryota; kingdom Viridiplantae; phylum Streptophyta; class Pinopsida; order Pinales; family Pinaceae; genus Pseudotsuga; species Pseudotsuga menziesii. Next base: position 250,121 of record LPNX010199386.1, on the reverse strand, counting down.
TATCCATTCTTGGGCAGGGAATTAACTATTCCATCATTCATAATTTACTTTCAGCAAATACACACATTCCGTTTTCAGTCATACATGCATTTAACAATCTTTTGTTTTTCACAATGCATAAATATATATATGTATATATAATTAAAAGGGCAAGAGAGAGCAGCAAGAGTTTTTTTTTCCTCTTTGTTTTGTTCCATCCTAGAACCCACACCACCGCTGTGGCTTTTCATGCTCTCAGCCTCTTTCACTTCACCGTGAATGCTGGACCAATCCCTCTTGGTCATGACACTTAGTGTCTCTGGTCTATTCCAAACCTATAAACCATGGAGTCTCTCCACATGGTTTGTCTCGACTGCTAGGACCTCCACAGTCTTACTAGCACCTTTTTCATTACCACTCATTCCGAGCTCTCCAGGACAGTTACATGTCCACATGCACCCCTAGGATGCTCTCATAGTCCTCGCTCCCAACGATACCTATATCCAAACATTGAATAGATTCACATGTTTAGTTTATTCTCATCGGTTTTATCTCTAGAACAAGAGCTTAAAACATCATAACCAAATCATATACGCATGTATATTCATAAGCAAAATAATCCAATACTTATCTGTATTGGGTGTTTCGTCGTTCGTCCATAGGATCCTGCTTCGCTTTGCAAGCCTTGGGATCACCTATGGACTTGGATGTTAGGTCAGCACGCCGGCTGCTCCACAACATCAAATAATTAATGTCCAGCCAGTACACCCTCATGTCGACTGGGCTTGGAACCTTACCACGACCATTTCTAGGTCTAGGATCTACTATGGATCCTCAGGCATATAACAGCCCAACATACACTTATATCAACAATAACCCTTACTCCACAACCCCCCACAACAACCATTTACCTTTTACCTTTAGGGTGCAACACCCAACTACATCTATTTAGCCTGTCAACACAAGCAATATAAGCAAACTCATCAGCGTTATTGCTCTAAAACTGTAACCATATTTCATATCATTCACTATCAAGTATTGAGACACCAAGAGTGCATCCACTCCCTAGGGTGTAATCAATATTGAAAACCCTTTCATGATCCGACATCGGGAAAGTGTGCACTCTTTTCCAATGTGAGCCATGTAGGCTCTATTCATACTCAAGCAATCGGCCATAATGGAAATAGAATCAAAATATGTTTGCATATGAAATTTTAATAATTTGACATGCATATTATTAGCAACGGTCACAGAACACTTATCCATTTGCCGACGCAGTATTCCTTCGTTAAGGAGAAATGGGGCTCCCTTCTCTGAGTTGACAATCCCTCGATTAGCCATCCCAACTCCTTTTTACAGTTCATATCCACACATGTCTTACCGACATAATCTATACCATCTCACTCATGTTGCTTACCAAACATGAAGTGCAGATGAGACATTTCCAAAATGTCCAATGGAATTTCACCCGAAACCCATTTCCAAAATAAGGAAAAAACTTCCCATGTAGTTTGGCTCCTGCAGGCCATCACACCTGATCCTCCTGCAGTGTGTACCCCTGGCACATTCATCAATTAGCCAAACAGTCAATCATTATCTAATAATACAATCCAAATTGATTGTTACATAACCAAGCAATTACATTAGTAATTAAATTCAATAAGAATTTGTAACTCTGTCTACTACAGAAATTGATTTGCTTAGCAATGAGGTGATCCTCTTTTGTGGGTCTCTTGTAAGTAGCACTACTATGCCCATTATAATTTTTTTTATGCTTACTAGCATAACATGAATACTCACTTTCAATGCGTCCTCCTGCCACAATCTTATGCAAGCCAACAGTGATTAGTAGTTGTCAGTAATTTCTTAAATCCGAAATTCACAATTCAAATTTAACAACCCATTATGCATACCAACTATTTTCACAACCATGAGACTCTTTTCATAACGTTTGTCTCTTTCACATGGTAGATTCCTACATTTGTCATGGTCTTACTCTCATTGCCATGCTCTAAATAATCTACTTGAAACCTGAACTTCAATCAGCCAAACACTTGGTAAGTCTAGATGCATATAACCTTTTCATTGTTGCAGCCATCACTGAAGCATTTTCAGAATTTATAAAATTCAAATACTTCCAGCTATTAATCACATCATTATTACCAAAACTCATTTACTTTACGTAATCATTATCGTACTAACATTTGCAAGGTATAGTCACATCATTCATGCAATTAAATGAAATATTTAGATACTCCTTACTTCACAAGCATATCATTTGTACCACCTTGCTCTCCCATAGAGCATTTTTGGCAGCCAATTGATCATGACTATCCTCTTTAGGCACTTATTAGCCTGCATTCATAACAACAAAGCTATTGTCATACATTCATCATTTCAGCCATTAGTTATTCATAATATCACATGCACTCATCTCAATGCATTCATGCAATGCATCACAACATTTGCACCCATACTTATGCAATCAGTCACTCACACCCTTCATATACATACATTCAATGCATAACTACAAGATTCATAAAATCTTTTTAATGCATATCCATTCAATTCTACCTTGCATTGATTCATGAATACTATGCATTCAACACACCATGCATGGCCTAACCATGACTACTTCATATAGAATGCATGACTATAATCAAGATCATCAGTACTTACTTTCCTTGGGCTACTAAGCTCAATCAACATATACAGGCATGACACCTTTCTATATTCAAATATCCACATGGTACGAGGTCTCTTACCTTTACCATTCCATGGAATTTTTCATAATCAACTCTTACCTTCATGGGTCGTACTTACACCCTTGACATTACTAGTTTGGTTGGTATCTTGCAGAGGATTGCAGACTTTGCTCACCAACTTTTGTTTATGGACTTGTTGCCTCCTCCCTTTCTCTAGAGGGTTTCTAGTCACATTCATTAGCATCAGCAACATATTCAGCTAGGTCCATGTTGTCATTGGTTTTTCCACTAATGCCAACACCAATGCAATAGTTATCATTAGTGGCTCATTATAAATATATAATTTTCAATATTCTTACCAACATGTAATATCCTATGCATGCAATACATATCCTCATACATTTCAAGTATAAAACTTAGGAAATGTAGTTTTAATCAGCAAGATAGGGTTTAGGGAAACTTCCCCTTTCAAGACCCACATCCTTGCATGGAACTCCTCTTCCACACAACAGCTAGTTAGCCTTCATAGTCCTTGCTACCTCTAGGCATGCAACTTTCCAGATTTGTCCATTTGATAGCAGCGGCTGTCATTAGCACTTTTCTGCTCCATGCTCAGATTATGGTGACTTTCCCTTGTTCCCTACTAGATAATCTTTCCAACGCCTATCCACATGCTTCATTCCGACCTCGGGTGTGAAAACCACACCACTTCTAAAAATGAATATTTTCACCAAATCTCAGCATTTTACACACAACTGCATTTTGGACTGGGTGCCAACTTCAACCACCTATAAACCCCACTGAAAAACGGCTAAAAAATCTTGTTGAAAAACAGTCGAAATCTGCTGGAAAATCCACTTGGAAATCTCAAAATTTCCTCTACAGAATCGACTCTCATTTCGACTATCAGCCTGACATTTCGGCTGTCCAAACAACTAACTTCTCCGCTGTATCGGGGATCCAAACCACACTCCTTTCTGCTGCACCGACAACCAGAAACACTATCCATCGGGTCGATAGTTCCTTAGGCATCCGTAATGTCGAGCAGTAAACTGTCTATGGATTCCGTGGCTAAATAGCTCATCGAAGGTTGAAACAACTAATTTCTCCCGACCTATCGACGAACCAAACAACTAGCTTCTCCTGGCCTATCGGCGGTCCGTTCATCTATGCTTCCAAACTTTGTCGGCGATCGAATCCTCTACCTGTCGGACAGCTAGTTCTCTAAGCTTCCGACACTTCGGTAATCTGATCTTCATTTTTCATTCAACGCTCATCGGCAGTCCAATCAACTAAATATTTTCGACGTTTCGGGCCGATCCTCCTCTGGCTTTCGACGTATCGGCAGATTGATCCTCTATTTTTTTCCGACGTGTCGGCAGTCCAATCTTCTGAAGTTTTTCGACGTTTTCCGTACTTAGAAAAAAAAATTCTTTTTTGGAAATTTTTCTTCTTCTTTCTGCCGCCACATCAGCTGCTCCATCAACTATCCTTCATCGATGTTTCAGCTATCTTCGGAAGATCTCCGCCGAAACTGCGGCTCCGCCTTCAACTAATTTTTGCCGAAACCTTCTCTTCTCTTCCACCGCTGTATCAACAACCTCATCTTCTATTTTTCTCCAATACTTGCTACCGCATCGGCTGCTCAAATAGCTAACTTTCGCCGATGGTCTCCATACTTGGAAGATTTTTCAAATTTACAAAAAAATTTCCTCTTTAGTCTTTCTTTTCGCCGCTTGATCGGCTCCATTCCCTTCTTTCTGTCGGCGAAATAGTTCCTTCCACAGCTGCAATGGCAGAACATGATACTTGATCTTCTTCTGATCGACGACCCAATCTGCTATGGCATGACCCGATCGGTATCGGCAGTCTCTTCCCGTTGGAAGACTAGTTCTCTAGGCTTTCACAACGGCGGGTGTACGAACCACTATATTCTTTCGATAGCCGATGATTTCTATACTTAGAAAAAAAATTCAAACTTTCTTCATGGCGTCGGCGGTCGGAGGCCTTACCCGTCGGACGCGTAGTTGTTTAGCCATCCGCAATGGCGGGCGCTCGAACAACTTTCTGCTTCCGATGATTTTAACACTTGAGCCAAATTTCAAAAATTTCCTACTATCGGCAGTAGGATCCACTAACACTGCTACATCGGCATTTTATTCCCTTCGACAGCCGCAACAGCGGACAGACAACCGCTAAATTCTTCCACAGTGTTGGAGACCCCAACATCTATTTTCTACCGACAGACGTTGAACACTTAGAAAAATTTTCGTAATTTTCTTTCCGACTGTGCTCCGTCGAGTATGCTTCCTTCTAGCTCTTCCGCTACATCGGAAGTCCGTTCCACTAAGTGTTCCGATGAACTAACTGTTCAAACACTTAGGCACATTCGTGGAAGTTTTTTGTCATCCATTTCTGATCTCTGCTGGGCAGAGAGAAATCCTGCCTCTGTCACTACATCTTGGTGGTCCATTCAGGCCCATGCTGCAACATGAGCTCTGATACCACTCTGTAACATCCCCAACCCTCCGACTGGAAAAGAGGACGCTACTAACACCAAACAAACGGGAAAACAACCCCCATGAACATGAACAGGGATAAATGCTGATATTAAAAACTTAACATAATGCATACTAAGATGCATAAAACATACAAGGATACACAGTTACTCAACATTCAGCGGAAGCAACACACACATTCCAGCATTTAACATGTTCATCATAAATCATGGAACAATAGATATAATTGCAGAGGTGAAATAGTCAGAAGTACTTATCTTTTAATGAAGAACTCACCCCGCAACTAGCTACGTCGCTGCAATGTTCCACCCAACCATAGGCCAGCGTGCTCATCAATCTCTCAGCAACACTGCCACCCCCGAGCTGGGCATGATTCCTCAAGGACTAAGGGTCAATGCAGGCTTACACATAGCCAGGGTTTGCCAATCATCCAAACCCACACCGTAGGGTTTTACCAGGCCATCAAGGAGCTAGGATAGGCTAAATGCCAAGCTGGTGGCCTCAACACCAACTTCTCAAGCATACCCAGCCTCTAATCCCACTCTCAACAGTCTGAAGACCAACCACTGCATACCGCAGCAAAACAATCCCTTCACAACTCTGTGAAGAAGGCAAAGACAACCGGGTGACAATCCCAACCAAGAGGCGAAACATAGCTCAAGCCACAGGACAACTCAGAGTTGTTCTTGGCCCTAGCGTGGCCAAAACAACTCAGCACAACACCCAAAAGACGTCCACAACCTTAGCATCCAAGAATCAACCCAAAACCAGGGCAAATCAACAGCCCAAGGCACAATGAAAACAATGGCGACCTTACACAGTCCCAAAATAGAGGAGAAGCCAAACTCCCATCCTGTGCGCAAAGGAAAAGACCCAGCCCAGGAAAAACCTGGAAGAAAGAAACACACATGCAGTCCAAAATGGAAGAAGAAAAGACATGCACAGTCTGAAATGGAAGAAGTAAATCAGACTCTCCACAGCATCCAAAAATCACGGGAAGAACAATAGCAACCCAAATCGCGGGTTAAACCAATAGCAAGCCAAATTGCGGGTTAACCCAACAACAAGCCAGAATCGTGGATGAAAACCACGGCTATTTCACATACACATCAGAATCGTGGCCTTGAGGCCGCTCTTCCAGCTCGCTGTATACACAAAACCCAAAAGAGAACCCCGACTGGTGTGTGAGGAAGATGAACCGGTCTCCTCTTGTGCATCCCTGCGTGAGAGTGAACAGAGCTACCACCCTTGTGTGACGATGAACAACTCCCCCATGCGTGAGTATGAACCGACAATGGATAGAATTCCCTCGTGGAGAGAGTGTTTTTCTTCTGCCCCACGCGACATCAAGAGGAAGAATCTACTGTTGGAGTGGGCACGTGGGAAAGGACTGACAGTCCTACCACACCCACCACTACTCAGCAATAACTGCCCCCAACTAACACACAAGACATTAAAGAGGTTGGATGAGACAAGGGAAGATGGAAAATCAAACAAGGTGGTAACACGTGGGTTCCCCCCCCGATAGACCAAGGTTGACATCCCTCACCCCCTTATCCTTTGGAATCATGCCCTTTTCATTTTAACGTTGCACTGCCATAGCTGGTTGTGGGTTTATTTTAATTGATGTGCGTATTTACATGATGCCAAACTATAATGTGTCGGATAGCACGATATACCATCGGCAACTATCCCCATTGCCGAAACATACACAACCAAAACGATGGTGGGGCTTTTGCCTTTAACTCCTCACCACAATGGATTACATTATATACATCATGCAAACGGGGTCAAAACTGGGGTGTTACAAAATCTTTAAATTCTTCTTGGATAGAAATATGCACCTCCTTGAGGCAAGTTGTCCAATGGTGTCATTTTCCTGGATTGGTGGATGGAATCTCAAAAAATATGATGCCCTAATTTCTCCCAATAGTAGTGATGAGGTCAAAAATGAAATTTCTATGATTTGGAATGTGGTTCCACCAAAAGATGAAACTCCTTGAGGAGAGTTAGCTTGATTTCTTTTTTGGAAAATTTGTGGAGAAAAGTGTGGGGTCTTGGAAGCCCTAGTTTTCACGGCTGCATAGTGCCTTGTTTTAGGGTGGCTCTAATACCATGTTAGACTTTGCACTTTAGTTCAAATATATTATATCTTTAATCTAATGCAATAGGATCACTGCAAGATAGGAAAGAACAACATAAAAGAAAGACATAAATATTTTATCCTGGGAAACCACCAAGGAGAAAAGCCAAAAACTTCTTTTGTATAGATTCGTCACTTAGTACAATGTCAACAAAAGATAGAAACCCCAAAGATAACATGAGTTTTGCAACTTCTTCTCATTCTACCCCAACTAACTTGTCTTACTCTCTCTTGGAGAAAAATTGCTTGTGTTATGATGTGGGTCCAAATGAGGGAGAGCGCGTCCCTATTTATATTCTTCAGTTGGGTAACCTCTTTCTCCAACAAGGATGACTTCTCTACTTGTCTAGGCCGACTTCTCATAGGGACACTCAAAAATACATTTTACAATTTTTCTTTTGGGGAATATTGCACTGACTTACAATGGATATTTTACCTCAACTCTCAACATGACCATTTACATCCACGACATATTCTATTAGAGGGAAAAAATCCATGAAAGGAGGAATAACAAAAGTACATAATAATAATAATAATAATACAATGAATATATTCTGAATAGTATATTTTCAACAACATGAAGATGAGCTACTCTCTTGCCTACACCAAAGTGACCATATATAAGAGAAATATGAGCTTCACTAATTACATTAACTCTTTCACTTTATGGAATAAAAACTTTGCGAATATGATACAATAACTTATCATGAATATGATAATTCAATTCTTTAGTTTGTGTACCATGCATTAAATATTCTTACACATATTTGAAGTCTTCATCCTTAACATATTGTTCAATGTAACTTTCATGAGCCAATGGACTATTTTTCAAGATAATAGATACATTGGTTGGAGGTATTGATAACATGATACTGTAGAAATCACATCCATCTTGATTGTTATGGCTTAGTTTTTTATTCTAGATATTGAAACATTTGATGGTCCATATGTATGATGCTCTCCTTACCCATTAAATAATGTTTCCACTTATTAACACTTTGTACTAATGCATACAACTCTTTATCATATGTGGGATATGTATCCACTGCTTTATGTTAGATTTTCTTTAGATTTGATTAGTTTATCTAGGATATTTCTCTGAAATAATAAAAAGTACAACAATATGTATAAGATATAAAAGATACATGAGACACAAATATTTTCACCAGGGAAACTATAAAGGAGAAAACCCCGCAAACTTCCTCAGAATAGTAAGATGATCAAACCTAGTAATAAGAAGTATTCAACACTTATCTATATCTCCTCATTTGTCTCTCTCTCTCTCATGCAAACTTGAGAGTGTGAGGTGTGTATAAATGAGGGAGAGAACCTTCCTATTTATACCCTTTAAGTGTCTGACCAAACATAAAACTGAGGTCCACATTTCTTCCCTAACAGGGCTGACTTCTCCCAGAGAGACTTTGAATACATATTACATGATGTTACACTGGGTACTATTGCCCTGACTTACAAAAAAGGTTGTACCTAAAGGTCTAGACACAATTAAGACATCCTGCAAGGAAGTAAACACCAATCCAATGGGGGCACAACAAAATACAATGATAATATACATTAGAATATCTTCCGAAGTTACAAATACATAGACACTCGCTCTTAACTATGAAAGTATTCTCTCTCTTCTACAGTCATCAATGCATCTGGTCAAGTCTTCATCGCGAAGTGATCATCAAGGAGTCATAGAGTCATCATCATAGTTTCTTCCATCATCTTCTTCTTATCAATCATCAAACGATACTATCTGTCATTGGAAGTTTCTACAGAACTAGCCCTCTCTCGACTGGGTGTAGGCCTAGTCTTCATCCAGGTCTTCATCACAAATCAAGCAATCCATCTCATAGGAATGGTTCATAAACTTCTTTACATTTCCACAGAAATAACCTGCATCTCATACCTTCATCTCATCGTATCCAAACCATATCTTTTGTCCTACACAGAACAAAACAAAGAACAAAGATTTAGATGAATACCACCTGCATTCTTTCACTATAGGAGTCATGGGGTATTCACTTAGTGAAACCATGTCAAAGCGCCTTTATTCATGGGATATTAAATAATACCCCTAATTTCACTATATATTGGTAATTACTTACAAACTTCATTTTTTTGAGCCCCCATCCCAATACATATTTCCAATTAAAAAACCCTTATTTTTACAATATATTCCTTACTTTTACTAGAAACCCCTTTTTATACCCCGACAATACATATAAAACTCCCATACCCTATTCTTTGCCCCCAAATACCTACAATATATTGACTGTATTTTTCATAATTAAAAATCCCCCTTTATGAATGAACGTGATAAGATATTTCTCAACAAGTTGAATCCCCCGTGATAGGAGTAAGCGAGGATATTTTCACGTCATTAAACAACTTGCAACTTATACTATGAAAGAATCTCCTAGGAGCACCCTCATTGCATTACATCTCTGCATGGTCAACTTGTGTTCTACCAGTAAAGGGAGAATCGCCTAGGTGCACCTCTCATGCTTCGTGACCTTATCATCTAAACATGCACTAGTACAAAATGAGGAATTAGCTACTACGCAACTAAAAATTCTAGTCACCACAGGTTTTTCAAGTGATTTATTACTAAATATGAGCAATTTTGATTGAGCCAACTATAAACGAATAAAATTAACAACTAATTTAGTCACCAGTTAACAAATATGACTAGATAATAAGTGACAGCGTTAAAAATGACTAACATAAATGACCAATTTAGTCATGACATAAAAAATGACTAGCTAGTAGAATATGAATTAGTCATTTATGTTAGTCATTTTTAATTGTGTCATGGAAAATTGCAATTGTGACAATGAAGTGTAAATTTTGTAAATTATCTACCTTCTATCTCCGACCATGTGTAGGTTAACAATTATGAATCCAAATTAAAAACCCACACATCTCAAACAATTTTCAAATTCAATTGATATCTCTAATGTTTTGGTAATGCACAATTCTCCTCCAAGTCGTTGTGGATACTCCTTTTCAAATTAAACAATACAAGCCTCTCAAACAATTTCCATATTGAATTGCTAATTTTACCACTCTAATCCCAAGTTATTGAGTGTGTATGTACGACTAGGATCATTTAATTGAGATCCTAACAACAAAAAAATTGAAACTTCTAAACCTATAAACACAACCTAAATGAAAAAACACCACTTGATTGCAGGAATTAAAATAAATGGCTCGTTTCTTATAAACATGATCGAGTAATGAATCGACATGACTACTTGGAAGTACAAAGTGACCATTATGGCTTGTAATTCACGAGCTCTCCTATGATGACTAAATGGAGAAATTCCTCCATATATCACCTTGGCATAATGTTTTCACTGCATTAGGATAAGTATGTCTCATATTACATGCTGAGTCCTTTGATTGGTGTCCACGTGGCTCTCAGATCCAACACTACCCACTTGAATCCTAATGTGCCAAAACTCTTCTCCAACCTTGATTCAAGAAAATATATTTTTTAAAATAATATAACTATTATACCATATATATATATATATATATATATATATATATATATATATATATATATATACTACAAAGATATAGAATACAAAAAACACAACACTACTCCCGAAAAAACAACTAAGCACATAACCAAGAGAACCCCTCTTTATGAATGACCTTTGCCCTTGCTCCCGAATCAATGTTTGAATTCGGTTGATTACATGCCAAACCCCTTGCTCATTGTTCTTTGTGATTCCTATTGTCACGTTGTCAATATTATTTTCATATTGAGTTTCCCATGAAACCATTTTTTTCATGAAAGTTGAACCTTGAATTTGGAGTTTCCGGTGAAACCTCGAATTGGTCATGAAATCAACCCTGAAGCTCTCATATATGGGAGCAACCACCAATGAGTGGGTAGAGGGAGAGGAGAATGTTTGAGGCTTGTTCTTGCTGAAAATTATGGCTTGAAGTTAAGTGGCTTTATTCATGGATTCTTCAAACTAGAATTGTTCAAGATCTATGGTGCATGCAATAGAAATTGTTTATCTATCGTATGATATTCTCCCCAATATGAAATTGCTACCACAAACAAAACCAAGAAAATACTGCACCCTTATAATCTAAAATTGATTATGTTTAAGAGAAATTATGCCTATAGGGTTTGTCTGTGATTTCAATTTAATCAATGTGACCTAAACCTTTGACATTTACCACATCAAGAGTTATATTTCTAGCAATGATCCTTCTTCTCTTGAAGGTGGGAAAATTATTCTGCAACGTTGGAGTTCAAATCAATACTTCCCATCCAACTGTTATAGATTCCCTGGTTAGTGATGACCTACTTGGTCGAAATACCCAAGGAATAGAGTTTAAAACTCTACAGTAGCTCAACAAAATATCCTTGCTATTTTTTAAAGATTTGCAAAGAGGATTCCTAAAAACTCACTCCACAATTTCTATATCCAATTCTCTGGATTCATCCAAAATTCAAATAGCTCTGGCTTGGAGTGATATCCTTAAGCTGTATGAGGATTTTCCATTTAAACAGGTCAAATTTCTATGTTTTTTTTATAGAACCCCAAAGTTGACCTGAAGCACTTAGATCCAATGTATTCAAGTGTTAACTCTATTGAGTATGTGACTTGTACCCAAGACCGAGTGCCAATTCAACAAAATTTCCATCTCTCATATTATGGATCTAAAAAACAATTTTTTTATTGTGATTTAACTCAATGATACATCCAACAAATAGGTATCCCTTTCAGGAAATAAGGAAATTCACCCAATTCATCTAGGTCATTATAGGATCATTAAATTTTGTACAATGATCAATGATCTACAAGAAATATTTATTGAATTTGTTATATGAATTTTTGATATTCCCAAAAGGGTATCCTTGAGCCTGAGTCTCCTCCATGGTCTAGATCAAAACAATAAATCCTTTTGTGAAGCAAATTTAAAACTATATCGTGGATGTGATATAACTTTCTGTACATATTAGTGGCATTTAGGGCTAAGTATCAACAGTTTCATGAGGAGGGTGCACTTTCCCATGACGGAAAACCAATTTGTGGAGGGCGTGTTTCCAAGGAATACTAAGTCAATTTTTACACCCTTTATTTTTCAAAGGACACTACTACAATTTGTGGAGGAGGACCGTGGCACTGGTGGGACATTGTATTAACAAGGAGGCTAGTTTTCAATCAAATCATAGGGACATTTATGCAATTGAACTTCCTGTGGAAATACCAGACGAATTCTTCCTCTTGTGTTGATGCAACGTATTGTATTGGACTGCAGTTTACAGAGGTTGCAACAGTCATCTAGTGGAATTTCAAACTGTAGTCATTCTATTTACTAGAGGGAAGTTTACAGAGGTTGCAACAGCCATCTAGTGGGATTTCAAACTATAGTCATTCTATTTACTAGAGGGCACATCATGTTTGAGTAAATTTCAACATTAACAAGTAGATCAATTGCGTGTCCCAAGGAGTGTGCACTCATTTTAGTGACCAAATTTGTCTTGGGAGGGTGTGATCCATGGTTCACTTGTTATTCCTTTGGTGTGGCGTATTTCGTTTCTAAAAATTGAGTCTACAGACTGCTGGGTGTTATTTGGAGGGGATTCCCTAGTGAAAGAAGTATCTTACAACAATTTGAGTATACATGAGGTAGTCAATTCATCCAAAATAATTTTCAAATTCAGATGAGTAGCTTCCATCCTAATCATTTACCAAGGAGAGTAATCGACAATAGTTACCAGGTATGATTTATTTACTAGAAAATTTGAGTGAGTGGATTCTATTGGACTGTCGTAGCAGTTAGTTTAACACCCATTATTCTATGACTATTATTACGAAGAATGCTCATAGAAACATAAGGAAGGAAATACTCAAGGTGAAATCAGGGCAGGGGGAAACAATGGTTGTAGGAAAAAAAAACAATCCTCAATTTTATCAGAAGGTAGATGCACGAGCTATATCTAAGCCAGTAACCCATCTAACTGCTCATCAAGGTGAAGTACCAGAGTCAGGGGATGGAGAGACCGTTCCGGTGATGGATGTTGATTGTAAGGTAATTCCACAGGAGAGTCTACAAGTTCCTGATGGGAAAATTTCAGAAACAATTCAGAACAAACAAAATTTTGTTGAATGTTTAGCACAGACTAAATACCAGAGAAGAGAGAATTTCAAGGAAAATGCAACCAACCTTGAGTTCGAGACTCAGCATAAACCTACAAAAGATGAAAGAACAGGGGACCAATTACCTACAATTGAAGATGGCACATCACTTGGTTTGATAAATAGTCGTCACAATAGTGAGGAAACTGAGGTTTTCATAAGCAGTGATGCATTCCCTCAAGCATCATCAAGGCCTATTCATCCCACTCCAGTCCCACATGTACCAAGTGACAATTTGTTGGACCATAGAAAATTTCAACAGAGATCAACAGGTCATGATGGTACAATAACGGGTATATCTATTATTACTTCCAAGCAATTCCTTGACCAACCTTGTATAGGGTACAATACTGGTTGTAAGATGTCCTTACACTCTGCAAATGTGATCCTAGTCAACAATAGAAACAAGTTCAGCAAGTGAGAAAATATCCTCTGCTGGAATGCATTTAAAGATCAATGAAGGAACTTTTGGCTGCAAAACTGCAATTGGAGAAACCAGATATTTTGGTCCCTCTCCAACCAATTACATTAATACGGTTGGACTTGGAGATCAAGCTAAAAGAACATTGATTCTCAAGAAAAAACTGGAGAAGGCTGGAGGATTGAGCAGATGGCTTGTTTCACAAGTTCTGGGACAGTTTGTAGACATTTTTCAGAGGGAAAAGGTTGAACAGTTCCAATTATTGAAATTAACCATGGGCGCACTCAAAGAGATGGGAGTACCTGCTGTTGGGCCTCGAAGAAAGATGATCCACGCTATTGATCAGATAAGCCAGCCTTACTATTTCAAATCCTTTTAAACTCCTTTGACATAGAAACCTAGAATGGAGAAATCCTTGTTTTTGGAAGGAAAGAAAGAAAGGAAATGTTTATTTAATGGTTACTTCCTAATCATATTTCAATATTCAGTACACGGCCAGATGATAAATGCTGCTATGCTTACCTTTGAAGCCAGATACATGCTCATTTATCAACTAAGTGATACGGTCAGAAGTCAATATCAAGTTAGATTCTTTTCATCAAATTTAAGTTTCCCAACATTAAGAAGAAGATATATACCAAGGCCAATCCTTATGAACAAGCACAATAGACAGACTCTGTGCTTACTTTGGATGAATGGTGTGCTCTGCCAGATATGATATTTTTAAAATTGATCACCCAAAAGTTCTCTTCTTAAGCAACAGGAGGAGCTTAAAAAAGCGAGAAAACCTCTACATGAAGCAGGGTTCTACATTAAGAAAATAATAGGCAGTGAGAATCTACAGATTTTATGTATGCATCATTTGAAAATTCCATTAAGTTTGCAACCACTCTTGAATTTATTCCACGTAATATGTCCAATGGATTTGTTTACACTGGAAGTGTAAGAAAACTCATCTTGTGACAAAGCAAGGTCCCACTGTGTCAAGTACCAAGTTACCAACTATACTCTGTAACAAATTTCTGAGACTTCTGTTTACCAGCTCTGTTTTCTTGTCGGTTTGTGGTTGTTAGGTGGAGCCATGTACTAAATATTTCTATCTAACTTTTTCAATAAAGTCCCCAAAAATGACACAGAAACATAGTGATAGTATCTCTGTCACAAGTAATTGTATTTGGACATACCATGCAAGCACACAACTTCTTGGACATACCATACAATTACTTGTGACAGAGATACTATCACCAAGTTTTTGTGTGATGTGACAGAGTGAAGCGGTTCATTTTAGAGAATCTGTTGGCAATGACAAAAATAGAATATTCATCTCACCGTGTTTGAGACAATCCTAGGTTAAAATCCCTATTGATGTCAAGTTTTTGCTAAAGTGTGGATAGAAATTGCATTTCCAAATCATAAGAACTAAAGGAGAAATATCTGTGGTCTGTAACTTTCCAAAGATATTTGAAAATCCAACGGCTATTAGGTTTATATAACTTTAACATGTGTCTGATATGAGTGTTTGGTGTGAAGGCTTTTCCTTCATCTCCAGGGAAGAATAAAAAGATCAAAAAGTTCAATTTGTTAGCAATAGTTAGTACCTTCGAGTTTCTCTGACATATGTGTAGCAGAATTATCTTAAGAGAGTTATTTTTGCAGTGCACATGGGGTGATTGAATAGAACAATTGAAAATATCAGTGGAATTCCCATTGTTTGTTTGCTAGTTACAGATGAAAAATTTATCTACAGTTCACGAGTATATTGAAATCTTTGCTATGCAATTATACTTAAAGTTTCCATCCATGGTAAGTCATATTTCAATTATTATGCTAATGCAATTATACTTAAAGTTTCCATCCATGGTAAGTCATATTTCAATTATTATGCTAACATATAAGGACTTGGCTTTATCTTATAAATTTGTTTGGATCAGATTTTAAGTTGGATATTATTTAATATTTGTTTTTGATAAGAAGTGTCTAACCTTTGATTTATGAACCACTTGTTGGTATTTAGTTCTACTTTGGAAAGGGAAATTTGATGTTTAGACGTTCATACTACCCAAAATCGCAGCCTTTTTCTTATTACTCATAGTGTTATCCCTATCCATTTAAAGGAGAAATCCTTTCTTTTTTAGAGTGGCATTTAAGTTTGTAGTGTGTGAAGTAAAAAAATGTCATATAAATAATCTATGTTGTGAATGTAGTGATTAATATATCACAATACTATGTATTGCAGTGTTGTTCTGAACCATTTATAAGGTTTATGTCTATCTAAAAACTGATATTGTAGTAATAGAATAAATTGGATGGCTTGCAAAGAGAAGCTTACATTGCGATTGGATTTCATATTTAAATTCTTTAAACACGGTAGAAGAAAACAAAAAGAACAAAGGAACATGGAATTGAGAGACATAAGTTTGCATACAATAAAACATCAGTTGGCATATGCTAACACTTTTATTGAAAGAAAGCAATGTTCCAACAAGTTTCCGGGATGGGGTGTAGGAAAACAAGGGTTTGTCTAGAGATTGTGTGAAGACACCTCCCAAATTTCAGGAAATGTCATACAGGAAATCATGGCCGCTGACATAGGGGATCACACCTCAACTATTTAATATAGGAAAAATATAACTATAAAAATATAAAAAATAATAGTGTTGTTTAACTTTTTATAGAATTATCAGAAATATTGTAGAAATATGCTATTATCCACCCTTTTATGCTTTTAAAAGTTTGATGTCTATAAAAATCTTTGTGCTTGCTGTGTAGCTGTTAGTGAAATATGAATGGAATGAGGGTTTGGGAGGGGCCCACCAACGTTTCCACTCATTTCGAAGTGAAAAATTTAACATGAATTTAGCTTTTTATTATCTTCTTAAAAGTTTTTAATCAATGTAGGTAAACTTTGGGAAAGGAAACTTCTAGGATTGCTTATTGATAACAAGTATTCCTGGTATTCATTATACTTGGGAATTTTTATTAAAAGGAGCTTTTAGTATTTCCTAATGGTAACAAGTACTCGTGGGAGTCCTTGGTAATTGGGAAAACCACCCTTAAGTGCCAGATATTTCACAACCGAGCAGTCAACATTCCTAGTGACATTTCCTATTGCCAATTTGGTCCTTGCATCCTTGGCATTGTCAACCCAAGGCCCAACAAAATCTATATTGAAAATATTGTTGCAATTTGGGTAGTTCAGGAGTCTGTTTATTTGATTCAGCACTAGATGCTATGAAATCCCTCATGTTCTTCCAGTATATGAACTCCATTCCTAATTTCACTTGCAATAGGCTTTAAGAGTTTCATGTTCTCTTAAGCACTGTTAATTTTCTAGAGACAGAAAATAACAAGAGGAAGGGAGACATGAAAGGTTCCTTGATAACTTTTGATACTACTCCAAAAAAATTCCTCTAGCTAATTGACGAGAGGAGCTTAAAACCAAAAAAACCTCTACATAAATCAGGGTGCTACATTAAATGAATAACAAGAAGAGAGAATCTACCCATTAGACATATGCATCAATTGAAATTTGATAGTTCCACTAAGTTTGAAACTGGTTTTGGATTTCTTCCATAAATAATTCGAAGTAGTACGAGTATGAACTATGGATTTGTCTAAACTGGAATTGTAAGCAAACTTATCTTATGGAAAGGAAAGGTTCCATAATCCATTGTGTCAGGTACCAACTATATTCTACAACAAATTTCCTGAAACTTTTGTTTATTACCTCTGTTTTCCCTGTTGGAATTTGTGCAACTTCAGAAGCTATTGTTATTGTACTTGTATTGTACCTCCTACAGGAGATTATACTGTTGTAATTATTCATTGTAAACCTTGGGGTGAAAAGCATTGGCACATGATCCAGAGAAAAGCATTGGCACATGCAAACATGCACCACATAGAAAAGCATTGGCACCCTCAACTTGTAGGGTGCAAGCATGCATGAACCCTCAAACAAATAATTGTGTATGACAATAGCTGTTGTGCTTTTCCTAGAGGCATCTTCACTGCTGTACCCTCATCCATTGCAGCATTCACCCTATAGATGGATGAGGGAACTACAAATTGTATAGGTGTTTATGTTAGGCAGATTGTATTGATGGATAAGCAAGTTTAGGGACAATCTTCAATACCCTAGTGATCAACAGTAAGACCAATTTCTAAGGGAAGACTAGAGGGTGCATTCATAGCTCACATCAAACTTAATAGATTTAGAGCCAAAATAGTGGCATATTGTACCAATCAAACCCTCTCTAAGGATTGTAAGCACCAACACTTCCATTCATCCCTGTATATTCTTATTTTTAGGATATATTTTCAATTTTGTGTAGCAGTTGGTACAGTATGAAGATAAACATTTCCAGTCACCATCTTATAAGTCATATCATATATGTGTTTTTATCCTTACATCAAAAGAGTGAAAACACTCTAGTTTTTTTGATGCCAATGACCCGTTTTCAATTATATGATAAAAAATGCAGAATTGTGATGTTGACCTAAAAAATTGATAAATTTTAACCTTTGAATGTATTGTGATTAGTGGCAGTGTGTATAAGGACATCTAAAATCTCTTTTCTTTTTTAGATATTAGCTATTTATGAAAGCTTCAGTTTTTCTAAATCGGTATTGCTTACTGATCATTTTGTTCTATATGCTATTATTCAATTTTGGTATTTCAACGTTGTCCTTGTTTGAGTCTGCTAATTTTTGCATATGTTGTTTCCTTTGATCAACTTTTCTGAAAAGGCTATTTTTCTGAGTGACAACATTTGACAAAGCACGATATATTGTTACAGGTATCGTATCCAGAATGACAAAAAGGTTGCACTATGTAGTGTCCATCCATCAGAGCTAGCCACTCTATAGTGCTTGGGTTGTGTGAAGGCTAAGGTGCCTAGTTCAAAGGGTTATCACTGTTCACCAAAGTGCTTCTCTGATTCATGGCGTCACCACCGTGCCTTGCATGCATGAGCACTTAGCAACCAATGCAGTTAATGAGAATGGAACTGAGGACGATGAATTGTTTGGGAGATTTGGCAGCACAGGGGGACTGGTTGGTTCCACTTCGGGCACATGAATTCAAAATGCAACTCTAAGCAATGGTTCTTCCTTATTAAACTTTCCTAATGTTTCTAAAAGAGGTGGGGGTGAGATATGGCATGAAGTTGGATGTTCAAAGACATATACATCAACAACTGATGATGTTGGCCATGCTCTGAAGCTGGAATATGTGGCAGTTGATGCAACCACATGAATACCAATAGATCTGGACAACACACTCCATATGTCCTGTGTTATCTATTAATTCTTGCACATGATCTAGGAACTAGGAATCAAAATCATCAAAAGAATTATTAACAAATACTCATGAATTGGAAATAACTGGAACCAAATAGGTTTCCTCTCTGTATATTATATAAACAATAAAGGATTACAATTTCCATGCATAGCAATAGCTTAACTCCATGAA
>LPNX010199386.1:187721-219284 GCA_001517045.1 Pseudotsuga menziesii | reverse complement strand
TATATATATATATATGCATAATTTGGTTTTGTTTACGGGCCTGAGCCTCGACCTTCAGTTCTAAAGGCTATAATCCATATCTTTTAAATTGATTATGTTTTTAATAATTTGTTTAGGTAATATTTTATTTTTTGACCTTGTATTTAAAAAGGTTTCCAGTGCACACTTTAAGGGAATTTTTACTGTGTTTTTAAGAGTAATATTTTACTCAGTTTTGGCTCAAAGGGTTAATTAATGAGTAAACCCTACAATTCGATAATAGTATTATTATACTTCGTAAATTCTTAGCTCTGTTTATTTAATGAGTTCTTTAATGATTTTTACAGTTTGTTATAATTTTCAGCTAAGAAAGATTAGGGTTTATTGTTGCATACTTCTGAATAGGATATACTTATCTTTCAATAACATCTGTGGTTCTAAATAGGTTAAAGTAGAATCCTTTTGTCTTAGACAAAGACACATAGTGTCTGGAACTCAATGCTATAAAAATGTTTTAGAAACTCTTTTTACCTGGTTCTTAGATGTTATCCTATTTACTATACTTATGCTTATTTATTAAACTTGTAATTTCTATGTTTTATAAAGAATACTAATATTAGTATTAGTTCTATCAATAATATGATTACTAAATGTTTTATATACCTCTCTTTTAGTTTATATATGAAGTAAATAAATGAAGACAATATGTACTACTTCTTTACAGTATAAATCATAAGTAAACTAAAGTAAAATCTAGTTATAGTTTTCATTCAATTTGAAAAGAATCATCATATTCACCTAAACACCCAGCTATACTAGAGTATTGCCTGAATAAGGTGTGGAAAAATAGAGTATGGAAAATCTAATTCTATCTGTTTCTCATTTTGCATATGCATTTCTATTTCTAACATAATATGCAATTTACCAAGTCTAACATTACATAGTTACTCCTTTCTTCACAACCCTAATTAAATACTAACATGCCTGTATTTAACATCTAGTAAACATTCTACTAAGGATGGTAAACAAAAATAACATAAAGACAAATAGAACCTGTCAATGATAAGACGACAATAGCTTAAGGAGGTTATTCCTCCCAACCAATCTCCTGGAGAACACTCAAACATCGCTTCCTCAAGACCCCCGAGCTTGTTCCTAGTCTTCTTGGTAGAGAACTGGGTGGAGAATATAACTTTAAGACCCTTGTCACCTGACTGGTCCAATTACCTCAGTAATTAAAATCTTCTCACAGCAGTTTGAACTTCAGCCTAAAAGCTGCAATAAGTTCAGTCTCAGCAGTTAACCCTTCAAACTCACTTCAGTAATCCCCTCCATTGAATTTCTCTTGAGTAAATTCATTCACCCTGAATGATCACCTCTAGAAATTAGCCACCTACTCTGATTCCACTTTCTTGGGAATCATGACCACAAATATAGGGAAGTTGCCACCTGCAACAGTTGGAAGTAGTTTGAGGATGCTGCCACTTGTCAGTATACTCTCCACCCAGTCTACTCCACCAATTGACCAGTAAACACTCTTTTAACAGCTTCCCTAAGTTGTTGTCTGATCATTTATTTATTTATAAATAAAATATTCTGAATTACATTAATTATTCTTGACCCCACTGGGTCATCAATTACAAACTTAGCATAAATTATAACACAATGTTTCTCAAATAACATTAAATTGTTTTTTGCAAATCGGGGCATGTGACATACACACCCCCTTAAATTATAAGATCGTCATCCATGTTATTTATTCCTCATCCTCAGAGTTCCCGTGAAACAGAATTGGATATGCATCCTACATATGAATTTCCAATTCCCAGGTGGCTTCCTCTGGACTAAGGTTCTTCCATTGCACCTTCACTTGACTAATGGTGCGATTCCAAAGCGAGATCTCCCTCCACTCGAGGATACAATCTGGTTCCACCAGAAAATCTCCTTCAGGTTCCACCTGCACATTATTCCAATTAATAACATGAGTAGCATCATGTACATATTTTTTTAATACAGAAATGTGAAAAACATTGTGAACTCTTAAATTCGGTGGTAAATCTAACTGACAGGCTACCTGTCCGATACTGGACAGTATTTCAAAAGGACCACAATATCGAGGTGCTAGCTTGGCATAGCTACCCAGCCTCAGAGAACTCTTTTTGGGTCTCACCTTAATGAAAACATGTTTTCCTACCTGGAACTCGTTTGGAGTTCATTTAAGGTCTGCTTGACTTTTCTGTCGATCTTGCGCAATTTACAAATTATCTTGTACCTGTTTTACAATTAATTCCATTTCCTTCAATAATTCAGGTCCTAATACTAACCTGTCCACTGGATTACTCCAAGAGATGGGGGTATTGCATTTCCTTCCATACAGAATTTCGAAAGGACTGTACCTAGCTGAAGCTTGGTAATGATTATTGTAAGCAAATTCTACCAGGTGTAAATAATATTCCCATTTACGTGGCTGCTCTTTTACGTACATTTTGAGTAAATCCTCCAATACCTCATTTACTCTTTCAGTCTGTCCATCAGTTTGAGGATGGAAAGAGGTACTAAAGTTTAACGTAGTATTTAATCCTTTGAACATAGATCTCCACAAATTACCTGTAAATTTAGGGTCTTGGTCTGAAATTATCACCTTCGGTATTCCATGCAACTGAAAAACTTGTTTTAAGAAAATATCAGCAATATTTGCAGCTTTATAAGTAGTTTTTACAGGTATAAAATGGGCTGCTTTACTCAGCTTGTTAACCACTACCATTATTGAGTCATTTAAGTTCTAATTTTTAGGTAATACAGTAACAAAATCAAGGCTAATTATCTCCCATTTCCAGCTAGGGACAGGCAATGGCTGAAGTAGTCCAGCTGGATGCCGATGTTCAGTTTTTACTTGCTGACATTCAAAGCATCTAGCAATATATTATGCCAGTTCATTTTATTTAATTGGTGATATTCTATGCATAGTCGTAGAGTTCCGTCCTTCTTCTTAACAAAGATGACAGGTGCCCCCGAGGGAGACACACTGAGTCTAATATAATTCTTATCAATAAGTTCTTTTAACTGTGACTTAAGTTCATTTAATTTGAGTATATTCATCCGATAAGGGGCTTTTGAGCTGAGCACTGCACCAGGTACCAAATCAATAGTAAAATCTAATTCCCGTTTTGGAGGCAGTCCTGGAATTTTTTCCAGAAATACATCTGAATATTCCTTTAGAATCGGTATATCTTCCGATTTTAATTTATCTATGTTGTTCATTTTTTCTTCATCGATTACTGTTATTGCATAATCCTTACAGCCTTTCCTAATAGCTCCCTTAAGCTCCAGAGCAAAGATATTCCTTACGGTTGTTTTCCTAGGGATTCCCTTTACACTTATTAACTTTCCATCGTTATTTATGCAAGTAAAGGTTTTATCGAAGCAATTCAATACCACCCTATGCTGCTCTAACCAATCCATACCAATTAATATATCATATGAGCCTAAAGGTAATACATTGAGTTTAACAAAACTTTCAAACTAATCCATAGTTACTGCACAATTCTTTACAAAACTTATTACCTTTCTCTTTGCACAAGTAGCTAACTGAAATAATCAAGAACTTACAAACTTTTCAACTGGAAGTTTACATTTTTCTACCAAATTAGAAGAAATATAGCTTAAACTAGCTCCTGGATCAATTAAAATAGATATAGGTATTTGATTTATCTTACCTTCCACTTCCACCATAGAAGTTTGATAGTCTGCTTGTCGATTCTCTAATGCATCATTGATCCTGGGCATTGTCCTCGCTAGATCACCAATAGTCATCTCCTCCTGTATTGTGTGGATGTTGCTAACAATCTTTTTTCGATTGGGATAGACTGATGCATAATCAAACCATTGCATTCCCAACACTTTATGGGTTCTTTTTGTTCAAAGTGCTTTGTGCAGTTACTATGGTTGTTAGCATATTCTTTATTCTTTTGATTATTCTGATTGGTCTGTAAATTACTTTTATTCCCTTAGTAATTCTTATTAGAAAAATTTCTGGTGTTATTATTTTTAGAATTTTGATTAGGTACAAACTCTTTCTTCTTTTGTTCACAGTTATTATTTCTTTTGGCCTTCTAGTTGGCCATACTCTCATTTTTACGATTATGTTCATAACAGAAATTCACTTTTCTCATGGCTTCTTCTAGAGTTTTCAGATTGTCATACTCAATATTGTCCTTTATATGATAAGGTAAACAACTGAGAAACCACTCTACCTTAGGTTTCTCATCCACAATGTATATCACATACCTGAGAAGACTTAGAAACTTACTATTCAATTTTTTCATATTCATTGTACCCAGTTTTAACTTGTAGAATTCATTAGCCCTTTCCTCATAGTATTGTTCAGATAAAAATTTCTTTTTGAAATATTTCTTGAATGTGCTCCAATTTATGTTTTTCTCTCTTATTCATTTTACTCTTTTTAAGTCCTACCACCATATATCAGCTTTTCCCGTAAGATTATAAATAGCGATCATGGCCTTTAGATGATTAGAATAGCTATAAATTTGGAAGTACTTCTTCATCCGAGATAGCCAAGATTCTGCTTCTTCCCCCTTTTCAGTTTCTCCATTAAATGTTGGCGGATTGATCTTCTTGAAGTCCCCAGATATTTCTTCATGAGGTTTATATTCTCTTTTCCTAGTATGGTGATTATCTCCACTACTGTCACTAGTAAAATGAGAGTTCTGTTTATCACCATATACTTCGGAAAAAGAGCTACTTTCATTTTTAACTTGTTTGGTATTTTTATACTTATGCTGATAACCTATATCTTCAGACTTAGTTCTTTAACCCTTTCCCTCAGCATGAAATCATTCTATTCAGATCTGATTCAGCTCCTCTTGAGCTCTCAGAATCCTCTCATTTTCTTTCTTAGCTAATTCCATCTCTTATTTTAATTCTTTAACTGTTTGTAGTAGTTCGGAAGAATTATTTGTTATATCTTCTTGTTTAGGTTCTTTTTTAAGATTATCTCGTTCATTGTAAGGAGATTCATCATCTACATATTATTCCAATCTTTCCATACCTGTCATTAACTCAAAAACAAATTTCTCTATGTGTATCATTCAAAGAAAACAACATCAACATAATTATTTAAATTTACTGTCCCATATAAGCAATTTGAGCTTCATTAAGGCCTAGTGTTTGAACCTTGTGCTCTGATACCACATGTAGTAACCCAAAAATTTGTAAAAATTTAAATTTTTTTAAAGTGACATAAAATGTCTAAAGTCACAACTAAGTAACTACTAATGGTTAGCAGAACATGAAACAATTTATAAAAGTTCATGGGATGATTTTCATTAAAAGAAACTGTAAACTAAAGGATGTAATCTTAAACACTTGTGTTAGTACTTTAATGACTTAACAGCTTTAATTCCATTAGAGTTAGAAAAGGACTTGCATTAAGCTGCTGCTAGATATGCTGATGATTTACTTTTGTCAAGTAGGTAAGAATTCTTGTTTGAGATTGGGACTTACTTAGCGTTCTCCTAACTCAATTGGACTGCTGGTTCCTTACAAGTTTAGCAGGTAAGCGTAAGATCCAGTAGGTGTTATTTAAAATTACGTCAAGAAAAATTACTTTCCTAGCATGTTAAGATGCTAGTTTAAGAAAAGGTTAAATATGTTGCTTGTCTTCAAGGAGGTAAAGTAAATTCTTTTTCGTTGTTATAAATCTGTAAATGTATTTATAACTAACGCCATAATGACTTTCCATCAAAAACATAAACAATGGTTTAAAATACAAGAGCAAGTACTTACCAAAGTTCCTTCAATCGTATGATGATTATTTTCTAAAATTCTAGAGGGCATGGTTAGTTTTCTTGTGTTTACAGTATTGGTAATTTATAAATTCCCATAGAGAGCATAGAGCGCATGGTTTTGGCTTAAGTTTACTTCAACTACTTAGTGATCTCACAGCTATTCTCACTTCAATACTCAAGGTGTCCTTCTCTTATAGCATGATCCGGTTACCTATGTTTTTCAATTATACTTTTAACAATGAGTTATTAGAAATCTAACATGAATTCTCCATCATTGTTATTCTTTAGTTTCTTGAGCACTCCTTCAACGAAACAATATAAGGGTTATATTTTTTAGAAGATCAAAATGCTAAAAATACTTTTATAAGCATCTTTCATTTACAACTGGAATGCACCTTTACCTAAGATTAAGACTTGATGCAACTGATTACTGGTATTTGCATTATCTTTATACAAATGTATTAGCAAATGAATAAAAGGAAACTATTAAAACTTGGAAATAGTCTATACTACTTCGTATAATAATTAATGGTTTAGAACCTATGCTTTTCTAGTCTCCATGGAATAATGTGTATATCATTGGTATAGTATAAATCAAACGGCAATCATATGTTGGAATATGTCCTTCTTATAATTCTTTTACTATTTTAAAATATTACTCCATCTATTCGACTAGTTTGAAAGCATGAAGATTTTCTAGGATAATAAATAGTATTCGAAGTCTTAACCTAAGGTGGAATACCTAAGTATCAACCCACTATTATGAAATCGAATGATGGCAATCATATGTTACATAGTTTGATATGATTATTGGTTTTGAAATGATGCAAATGGTTGATTGCAACGTTGACTATAGGTTTCGACCCATGCTTGGAGAAATTATTTGGAAGGGCACGTGGATTGTTTGCATCCACTCAAGGGTTGACTTAAAACCTTGAAACCCTTATTCATTTGCATTGCAAACCATGGGTTCCTCCTTTGTGTTGGCCGAGCTGCAAGCTCATGGCTATGAGAGGCCTATAACCACCTTCAACATTTGGCATTTCACCTGCAAATACTGTGCTGTGACTATTGCAGAAAGCCGTTTATGGTTTTGGTCTTTCTGAGTGTTAAATTGTTTAGTGAGGGTGTGTATTGGATTTTCTTTGAGCCTCGAAGGTTGAGCTTGCCTTTAACCTGCCACAGAACATTCATAGCTTCTGCCTTCGTCTTGTTGGGTCGATTTCTTGCTTTTTCCTTCATAGAGGTGACTTCAAAACTTCTTCCCTTTCGACACAATGCCAATACGACCTGGTATGGCCATTTCTCTGCAGCTTCCACTCCAATTTACAGCAGGTAAAGTCTTACCTTTAACTTGGGTTTAAAATTAGTTTTTCTCACAAGGGATTTTACAATTTTAAGCAAACAAACTATTTATGACATTACTATTTAAAACTTGCAGGCCTTTGCTCCCGGTTCCAATGTGTAGGTGAAAGCGAGCTCACCCTACAACATTTCGTGGGCAAACAAAATGGTAAGGCCCGGTTTCACAAGGGTTTCTTCCTACATGACGTTGTGGTTGATGATGGCACGGCCTGGGTTCTCTATTAGTTATGTTTCAAAGCTTGTTTGTTAAATGTGAAAGTTTTTAGAAACCCTTAAAGGGTACTTCGTACAGGGTGAAGAAGGCTCTGGAAGCCGTGATCTAACTGGTTTTTACTTGATGTTTTTAGCCTTACGGCCTTAACAATGTAATTGCTTTTATTTTAAAAAGAAAAGAGCATAGCTCTGACTTAGTGGGGCTATCGACCTCTGTCTAGCTAAGTTTTAGTTTTTATAAAAGATTTTAGTGGGTGAAGAAAGACTGTGAAGCAGTCCATATTGTAAATGAAAACAAGATTTTTCTCCTGTCAGTAAATTTTGGTTACTGTTTGATATATATATATATATATATATATATATTTGCATAATTTGGTTTTGTTTACGGGTCTGATCCTTGACCTTCAGTTCTAAAGGATGTGAGCCATATCTTTTAAATTGATTCTATTTTTAATAATTTGCTTAGGTAATATTTTAAATTATTACCTTGTATTTAAAAAGGTTTCTAGTGCACTCTTTAAGGGAATTTTTACTATGTTTTTAAGAGTAATATTTTACTCTGTTTTGGCTCAAAGGGTTAATTAATGAGTAAACCCTACAGTTCGATAATAGTATTACTATACTTAGTAAATTCTTAGCTCTGTTTATTTAATGAGTTCTTTAATGATTTTTACAGTTTGTTATAATATTCAGCCAATAAGGATTAGGGTTTATTGCTGCATACTTGTGAATAGGATATACTTATCTTTCAATAACATCTGTGGTTCTAAATAGGTTAAAGCAAAATCCTTTTGTCTTAGATAGAGACACATAGTGTCTAGAACTCAATGGTATAAAAATGTTTTACAAACTCTTTTTACTCGATTCTTAGATGTTAGCCTATTTACTATACTTATGCTTATTTATTAAACTTGTATGTTTTGTGTTTTATAAAGAATACTAATATTAGTATTAGTTCTATCAATAATATGATTACTAAATGTTTTATATACCTATCTTTTAGTTTATATCTGAAGTAAATAAATGCAGACAATATTTACTAATTCTTTATAGTAGAAATCATAAGCAAACTAAAGTAAAATCTAGTTACAATTTTCATTCAAATTGAAAAGAATCATCATATTCACCTAAAAACCCAGTTGTACTAGAGTGCTGCCTGAATCAGGCGTGGAAAAATACAGTATGGAAATTCTAATTCTATCTGTTTCTAATTTTGCATATTCATTTCTATTTCTAACATAATCTGCAATTTACCAAGTCTAACATTACACAGTTACTCCTTTCTCCATAACCCTAATTAAATACTAACATGCATGTATTTAACATCTAGTAAACATTTTACTGAGGATGGTAAAAAAAAATAACATAAAGAGAAATAGAACCTGTCAATAATAAGACGACAATAACTTAAGGAGGTTGTTCCTCCCAACCAATCTCTTGAAGAACACTCAAACAACGCTTCCTCGGGACCCACGAGCTTGTTCCTGGACCTTCTTGGCAGAGAACTGGGTGGAGAATATAACTTTAAGACCCTTGTCACCTGACTGGTCCAATTTCCTCAATAATTAAAATCTTCTCATAGCATTTTGAACTTTAGCCTGAAAGCTGTAATAAGTTCAGTCTCAGCACTTATCCCCTCAAACTCACTTCAGTAATCGCCTCCATTGAATTTCTCTTGAGTAAATTCATTCACCCTGAATGATCACCTCTAGAAATGAGCCACCTTCTTTTATTCCACTTTCTTGGGGAATCATGACCACAAATATAGGGAAGTTGCCACCTGCAACAGTTGGAAGTAGTTTGAGGATGCTACCACTTGTCAATGTACTCTCCACCTAGTCTCCTCCACCAATTGACCAGTAAACACTATTTTAACAGCTTCCCTAAGCTATTGTCTCATCTTTTATTTATTTATAAATAAAATATTCTAAATTACATTAATTATTCTTGACCCCACTAGGTCATCAATTACAAACTTAGCATAAAATATAACACAATGTTCCTCAAATAACATTAAATTGTTTTTGCAAATTGGGGCACGTGACATACACACCCCCTTAAATTATAAGATCATCCTCGATGTTATTTATTCCTCATCCTCATATTTCCCGTGAAATAGAATTGGATATGCATCCCGCATATGACTTTCCAATTCCTAGGTGTCTCCCTCTAGACTAAGGTGCTTCAATTGCACCTTCACCTGACCAATGGTGCGGTTCCGAAACGAGATCTACCTCCACTTGAGGATATAATCCAGTTCCACCAGAAAATATCCTTCGGGTTCCACCTGCACATCATTCCAATTAATAAGATGAGTATCATCATGTACATATTTTTTAATACATAAATGTGAAAAACATTGTGAACTCTTAAATTCGGTGGTAAAGCTAACTGATAGGCTACTTGTCCGATCCTGGATAGTATTTCAAAAGAACCACAATATTGAGGTGCTATCTTGGAACAGCTACCCAGCCTCAGAGAACTCTTTTTGGGTCTCACCTTAATGAAAACATGTTCACCTACTTGGAACTCGTTTGGAGTTCATTTAAGGTCTGCTTGACTTTTCTGTCAATCTTGCGCAATTTTCAAATTACCTTGTACCTGCTTTACAATTAATTCCATTTCTTTCAATAATTTAGGTCCTAATACTAACCTGTCCACTGGATTACTCCAAGAGATGGGGGTATTGCATTTCCTTCCATACAGAATTTCGAAAGGACTATACCTAGTTGAAGCTTGGTAATGATTATTGTAAGCAAATTCTACCAGGTGTAAATAATATTTCCATTTACCTGGCTGCTCTTTTACGTACATTCTAAGTAAATCCTCCAATACCTCATTTAATCTTTTAGTTTGTCCATCAGTTTGAGGATAGAAAGAGGTACTAAAGTTTAATGTAGTATTTAATCATTTTAAAAAATATCTCCAAAAATTACCTGTAAATTTAGGGTCTCGATCTGAAATTATCACCTTCGGTATTCCATGCAATCGAAAAACTTGTTTTAAGAAAATATCAGCAATATTTTTAGCTTTACAAGTAGTTTTTACAGGTAAAAAATGGGCTTCTTTACTGAATTTGTCAACCACTACCATTATTGAGTCATTTAAGTTCTGATTTTTAGGTAATCCAGTAACAAAATCAAGGCTAATTATTTCCCATTTCTATCTAGGGATAAGCAATGGCTGAAGTAGTCCAACTGGATGCTAATGTTCAGTTTCTACTTGCTGACATTTAAAGCATCTAGCAATATATTCTGCCAGTTCATTTTATTTAATTGGCGATAATCTATACATAGTCATAGAGTTCCGTCCTTCTTCTTAACGAAGATGACAGGTGCCCCCGAGGGAGACACACTGGGTCTAATATAAATCTTATAAATAAGTTCTTTTAACTGTGACTTAAGTTCATTTAATTCGAGTATTCATCCGATAAGGGGCTTTTGAGTTGGGCAATGCACTAGGTACTAGCTCAATGATAAAACCTAATTCCCGTTTCGGAGGCAGTCCTGGAATTTCTTCCGGAAATACATCTGAATATTCCTTTAGAATCGGTATATCTTCCAATTTTAATTTATCTATGTTGTTCATGTTTTCTTCATCGATTACTCTTACTGCATAAGCCCTACAATCTTTCCTAACAACTCTCTTAAGCTGCAGAGTAGAGATTTGCCGTACGGATATTTTCCTAGGGATTCCCTTTACACTTATTAACTTTCCATTGTTATTTATGCAAGGAAAGGTTTTATCGAGGCAATTCAAGACCACCTTATGTTGTTCTAACCAATCCATACCAATTAATATATCATATGAGACTAAAGGTAATACATTGAGTTTAACAAAAGTTTCAAACTGATCCATAGTTACTGCACAATTCTTTACAAAACTAATTACCTTTCTCTTTGCACCAGTAGCTAACTGAACTAACCAAGAACTTGCAAACTTTTCAACTAAAAGTTTACATTTTTCTACCAAATTAGGAGAAATATAGCTTAAACTAGCTTCTGAATCATTTAAAATAGATATATGTATTTGATTTATCTTACCTTCCACTTCCACCATGGAAGTTTGATAGTCTGCTTGCCGATTCTCTAATGCTGCATTGATCTTGGGCATTGTCCTCGCTAGATCACCAACAGTCATCTCCTCTTGTATTGTGTGGATGTTGCTAACAGTGTTTTACCGATTGGGATAGACTAATGCATAATTTGAACCATTGCATTCCCAACACTTTATGGGTTCTTTTCATTCAAAGTTCTTTGTGCAGTTACTGTGGTTGTTAGCAAATTCTTTATTCTTTTGATTATTCTAATTGGTCTGTGAATTAATTTTATTCCCTTGGTAATTCTTATTAGAAAAATTTATGGTGTTATTATTTTTAGAATTTTGATTAGGTACAAACTCTTTCTTCTTTTGTTCAAAGTTATTATTTATTTTGGCCTTCCAGTTGGCCATACTCTCCTTTTTACGATTATGTTCATAACAGAAAATTGCTTTTCTCATGGCTTCTTCTAGAGTTTTCGGGTTGTCATACTCAATATTGTCCTTTATATGATAAGGTAAACAACTGAGAAATCGTTGTACCTTAGGTTTCTCATCGACAATGTATGGCACATTCCTGAGCAGACTTAGAAACTTACTATTCAGTTCTTTCATATTCATTGTACCCAATTTTAACTCGTAGAATTCCTTAGCCCTTTCCTTATAGTATTGTTGAGATAAAAATTTCTTTTTGAAATATTTCTTGAATGTGCTCCAATTTATGTTTTTCTCTTTTATTCCTTTTACTCTTTTTAAGTCCTGCCACCATATATCAGTTTTTCCCATAAGATTATAAATAGCCATCCTAGCCTTCAGTTGATTAGAATACGTATAAATTTGGAAGTACTTCTTCATCCCAGATAGCCAGGATTCTGCTTCTTCCCCCTTTTCAGTTCCTCCATTAAATGTTGGCGGCTTGATCTTCTTGAACTCCCCAGAGATTTCTTCACAAGGTTTATATTTTCTTTTCCTAGGATGGTGATTATCTTCACTACTGTCACTAGTATAATGAGAGTTGTGTTTATCACCATATACTTCGGAAGATGAGCTACTTTCGTTTTTAACTTGTTTAGTCTTTTTATACTTATGTTGATAACATTATCTTCAGACTCATTTCTTTTACCGTTTCCCTTAGTATGAAATATTTCTATTAATATCTAATTCAGTTCCTCTTGAGCTCTCAGAATCCTCTCATTTTCTTTCTTAACTGATTCCATCTCTGATTTTAATTCTTTAACTATTTGTACTAGTTTGGAAGAATTATTGGTTATATCTTCTTGTATAGGTCCTTTTTAAAGATTATCTCGTTCATTGTAAGGAGATTCCTCATCTGCATATTCTTCCAATCTTTCCATACCTGTCATTAACTCAGAAACAAATGTATCTGTGTGTATCATTCAAAGAAAAATACATCAGCATAATTATTTAAATTTACTGTTCCATATAAGCAAGTTGAGCTTCATTAAGGCCTAGTGTTTGAACCTTGTACTCTAATACCATATGTAATGACCCAAAAATTCGTAAATTTTTTTTTTTTTTAAAGTGACATAAAATGTCTAAAGTCACAACTAAGTAACTGCTAATGGTTGGCGGAACATTAAATAGTTTATAAAAGATTGTGGGATGGTTTAATTAAATGAAACTATAAACTAAAGGATATAATATTAAACACCTATGTTAGTACTATTAATGACTTAACAACTTTAATTCTACCAGAGTTAGAAAATGAATTGTATTAAGCTGCTGCTAGATATACTGATGATTTACTTTTGTCAAGTAGGTAAGAATTCTTGTTTGAGATCGGGGCTTGCTTAGCATTCTGCTAACTCAATTGGACTGCTGGTTCCATACAGGTTTAGCAGGTAAGCGTAAGATCCAGTAGGTGTTATTTAAAATTACGTCGAGAAAAATTACTTTCCTAGCATGTTAAGATGCTAGTTTAAGAAAAGGTTAAATATGCTGCTTGTCTTCAAGGAGGTAAAGTAAATTATTTTTCATTGTTATAAATCCATAAATGTATTTATAACTAATGCCATAATGACTTTCCATAAAAAACATAAACAATGGTTTAAAATATACAAGAGCAAGTACTTACCAAAGTTCCTTCAATCGTATGATGATTATTTTCTAAAAGTCTAAAGGGCATGGTTAGTTTTCTTGTGTTTACAATACTGGTTATTTATAAATTCCCATAGAGAGCATAGAGCTCACAGTTTTGGCTTAAGTTTACTTCAACTACTTAGTGATCTCGCAACTATTCTTACTTCAATACTCAAGGTGTCCTTCTCTTACAACATGATCCAGTTACCTATGTTTTTCAATTATACTTTTAACAATGAGTTATTAGAAATCTAACATGAATTCTCCATCATTGTTAGTCTTCGGTTTCTTGAGCACTCCTTCAACGAAAAAGTATAAGGGTTATATTTTTCAGAAGATCAAAATGCTAAAAATACTTTTATAAGCATCTTTCATTTACAACTTGTTAGAATAATCAACCCATAGTATTACCCACTTAGACATTAATTCATTTATTTTTGTCTTATTTGCCTAGTTCATGAGTCCCACCTTGTGCAAGTGGCTAATTGCCTATCCATAGAGGTCAAACTTGCCATATCTAACTCATGTAGTGCTTGGGAAAGCCTTAGGAATCAAATCTTCTTTATTCCTAGCCTCCTAGGCACCCTTCTGCTTTTTCTGCTTTATTGCCTGCTTTTTCAGTGTTTTAAGGCACATAGGAAAGCAAGACTAGGTGAGGTGAACTAGTTTTTTGTCCTCTTCATCCTCCACTATTTTCTCCATGAAAAAGCATGTATGAGCTTCCATTCCACTACTCTTTAGCTTTCCCATGTTCCCTTGCCAATTTGTAAGGTCCATGACAGATTTGGGATCAACTTTTTACACCTATGGGGGATTTGCCTATTTTGAGTAAGCCTGCTTTATGCTAGTTTTGGATGCCTCCTTATGCATTAGACCTCATGATGTATTCTATATATTCAGAAGCCTATGTTATTACAGGGTTGGCTATTGTACACTTAATTAATATAATTATGTGTTACAGCTCCATATTCAGTCTCCATTGTTAGCAATTTTGCATGATCAATTGATAATTGTTGTGGGTAAAATTAATCTATTGCTAGCCTGAATTTCTACATGGTATCAGAGCCATTGTAGGTTTTTACTCTCCTTCAAAAATTATTTTGCAGGTTCGACATCAAGACTAGGAGCCTTCTACTGACAGCCGGGACATATTTTCTAAAGCTATGGATTCACAGAAAACTATCTTGACTCCCTTCAACTATTTTGAATGGAAAGCAGAGATGGAGATATTGTTGAGAGTGAAAGGCCTCTACAGGGTGACTATGGCTACAGAAGCAGAGCCCAATGCTGCTGCAGAGAAGATCAAATGGCACAATCAGAGAGATGAGGCCTATGGCCTTCTATGTCTCAGTATTTCCCGAGACCTCCTTTTCCATCTCGATGGATTAACTTCACCGGATCAAGTATGGGAGAATATTTTTGATCTTATTGGAAATACAGATGAGATGAGGGGACATCAGATCGAAAATGAGCTGATTTCTCTGAGTCCCAGTAGCTTTGAATCCCTGCAGCTATATTTCTCCAAGTTCAAAGCTCTAGTTTTGCAGCTGAAGCAGTGTGGTATCGAAAAGAAAGATGATCAGCTCGTATTGGCAATCCTCTCGAAGCTAGGACCTGACTACTCAGTCTTTGTTTCGACCTTCTATGCCACAAAACTCACAGCTCGAACCTGGAAGATGCCTAGCCTTGCAGATTTCATGGAATCTCTCACACAAGAACAAGACAAGCTGGTGATTATGGGCACCATCAAACCTTCCAAAGATTAAGCTTTGATTGCTGGAGATTTGAGGGTGGATTCAAAAAGCAAAAAGAAAGCTAAAAATCCACCTGAGCAAAAGAGAGACAAGAAGCAGTCTCCAGAGGATCAAAAAGGTCCCAAGAAAAATACCCAGAAGAAGAAAAGCAAAGGTGAAATGAACAAGTGCTCATACTGTTCGAAGGGCAATCACACTAAAAGCTCTTATATGAAAAAGAAGATTGATATGCTGACCAATCTCCTGGAGAAGAATGGCATCTCCCTTCCAGAAAGCTCAAAGAAGAGAGAAGGAGGATCAAGTTCAGATGACACAGAGAGAGTTCATGCATTGGTTGCTGGCACATCAAGCTCACCTAGTTTTATCATTGATTCTGGAGCTTCAAGACACATGGTTTCGACTAAGGAGGCCTTCTCCTCACTGGATATGTCGAAAGGACCATCTATTGTACCGGGAGATGACTCTCTCACTGAAGGTAAAGGCAAAGGAAGGATAGATCTTGATCATGGTAATTTCAGCAATGTGATGTATGTCCCTGGTCTCGCCTCCAACCTCCTGTCAGTGTACCAGATGACCCACACTGGGTCTCCTAAGAAGGTCATATTCTCCCCCGATGAAGTTGAGATCACAGAAATATCAAGTGGTAGAGTCATTGCAAAAGGAGTAGCGAATCATGCTCAAAAGGTATACATGTTTTCACACTTCCTACCTTACTCAAATCCCTTTGCTCTTCTTATCCATGCTAATGAAGCCAGCAAGCTATGGCATGAAAGATTTGGCCATCTGAATTACAAGTATCTATCTGATCTTAGTGAGAAAGAAATGGTCATAGGGCTGCCCAAGATAAAATTTTCCAAAGGAGTCTGCCAAGGTTGTATCCTAGGAAAACACCTAGAGCACAAATTTGAGAAAGGTAGTCATGAGAGAACCTCTGCACCCCTCGAGCTGATTCACAGTGATGTTGCTGGCCCATTCCCTCATATGTCCATGAGTCAGGCCAAATATGCATTGACCTTTATTGATGATTTTTCCAGGTATTGTTGGGTTCACTTCATGAAACACAAGTCTGAAGTTTTTGGCCTATTCAAAGTCTTTAAGGCTTTGGTTAAAAAATAGTGTGGAAGGAAACTCAAGGTCCTCAGATATGACAATGGTGGTGAGTATGTCAAGTATGAGTTTATTAACTATTGTGCAGATGCAGGTATTTAGATGCAACATTCTATCCCTTACACACCACAGCAAAATGGTGTTGCTGAGAGGAAGAACAGATCACTGAAGGAGATGGCAACATGCATGATGGAGGCCAAAACTTTGCCACCAAAGTACTGGGCCGAGCTATCAACTGTGCAGCCTATATCCAGAATAGGGTGCCTCAAAAACATCTTGATGGCATGAATCCCTTCGAATCATGGAGTGGGCACAAGCCAGATGTGACCCATTTCAGGATTTTTGGCTCAAAGGCTTGGGCTAGGATTCCAACAGAGAAGAGGAAGGCTTTGCAGCCCCAAAGCCAAGAGTGTATTTTTGTTGGATACTCTGAAGATTCAAAAGGGTACAAGTTGATAAAATTGAGCACAAACAAAGCCTTCATTTAAAGGAGTGTTCAGTTTGAAGAAGAACCCCTTGCAGAAGTGGAAGTTGGTGAAGCCTCTTCACCACCTGAACCTCAAGAAGTAAGTAAAGAGTTTGTTGAACATGCTGATTCTTCTTTTTCTGATGGAGATGAGTTTATTCCAGACCCAAACAGCCCCACAAGGCCTAAATGGGCAGCCAAGACACTACATGCAGCAGGAGAGCTAGCTGGGGATCCCAATGACCCAAGGAGGACTAGATCTCAATTTGAGAGTGGTCTGTGCATGAAGGATCCTATGTTTGCTGAAAAATGCTATTTGATGGTGGAGTCTGATCCTCAAACATATGAATAAGCAGTAGGATATCCAAGATGGCAAGCTGCCATGAAGGAGGAGTTCAGCTCACTCCAGAAGAGCAACACATGGGAGCTAGTGGATCTTCCTCTAGGAAGAAAGTTAGTCCAATGTAAGTGGGTCTATAAGACCAAATTTACTGCTGATGGTTCACCACTGAAGTACAAGGCTAGATTGGTAGCTAAAGGCTACTCACAAGTTCATGGCATCGATTACAATGAGACATTTTCCCCAGTGGCAAAGATGGATTCCATCAGGCTAGCTCTAGCCATTGCAGCCTCAAGGAAATGGGAGGTACATCATATGGATGTAAAATGTGCCTTCCTGAATGGAGATCTCATTGAGGAGATATATATGCAACAGCCTCAAGGTTTTTCTACTAACCCTTCTCTTGTGTGCAGGTTGAGAAAGTCATTGTATGGGCTAAAGCAAGCCCCGAGGGCTTGGTATGCCAAGATAGATAGCTTCTTGCTATCTCTGAATTTTGTTCGGTGCAAATAAGATCCAAATGTCTATTTGAAGTGTGTTAATGGTTCATTAATGATCATTGTGTTATATTTTGATGACCTCCTCATTACAGGAAGCTCACAGGCTGAGATTGCTTCCTTAAAAGAAGCTATGAACCAAGCCTTCTCCATGACAGATTTGGGGCTCTTAAGTCAATTTCTGGGGCTTGAGATTGCTCAAACCAAAGCTGGAATAAAGGTGCACCAGTCCAATTATGCCTTGGATTTGCTGATCAAATTCAGAATGCAAGATTGCAAAGCAAGAAAAACTCCTTTCCTTTCAGGAGTGAAGCTGGAGGAAGATGATTCTCCACCCTATGGTAAACAATACACTGTATAGGAAATTGATTGGATGTTTATTGTATCTGACACATACTCGACCTAATCTTTGTTATGTAGTAAGTGTGGCTTCTAGATTCATGGATCAGCCTCATGAGATCCATTGGAAAGCAGCCAAAAGGATCCTTAACTTTGTTCAGGGAACAAGGACACATGGGATCCTCTATAAAGCAAAATCTGATCTTGATTTGATTGGATTTACTGATAGTGATTGGGCAGGTGAGAGCACAGATAGAAAGTCCACTTCAGGATATGTGTTCATGCTTGCAGAAGGGCCAATCAGCTGGTCAAGCAAGAAACATAGTGCCATTGCACTCTCATCTACAGAAGCTGAGTACAGAGGAGTTGTTAATGCAACACCTCAGTGTTTATGGTTGCAGGGTTTACTTGGAGAGTGTGGTTTCGAACCTGAGTACTCAACTACCATCTACTGTGATAACCAGAGTACCATTCGAATCTGCAAAGATCCAGTTCAGAAGTAGAGAACTAGACACATTGAGATTCACATTCACTACATCAGAGAGCTTGTGCATGATGGCACCATTCACCTACTCTTCTGTTCATCTTCAGAACAAGTAGCTGATATCTTCACCAAAGCATTTTGTGAGAAGACCTTCAGCAATCTCAAATCACTGCTAGGGATTTCTGATCATGCTGTAAAGGCATGAGTGGAGACAAGATTCTACAATTTTGTTTTACAGTCCATGTTTAAGGGAGGATTTTCCCAAGTTGGTTTTGCCTCTTTCCTTGTTTATTTGGACATGCAGTATGTAAAGGGTGACTAAGCCTTGTTGCTAGGCCCTATATTTTTGATTTATTACTCATAAATTCAGGATTAAGGGGGGGTTTTAGAATAATCAACCCATATTACCCACTTAGACATTAATTCATTTATTTTTGTCTTATTTGCCTAGTTCATGAGTCCCACCTTGTGCAAGTGGCTAATTGCCTATCCATAGAGGTCAAACTTGCCATATCTGACTCATGTAGCACTTGGGAAAGCCTTAGGAATCAAATCTGCTTTATTCCTGGCCTCCTAGGCTCCCTTCTACTTTTTCTGCTTTATTGCCTGCTTTTTCAGTGTTTTAAGGCACATAGGAAAGCAAGACTAGGTGAGGTGAACTAGTTTTTTGTCCTCTTCATCCTCCACACTTTTCTCCATGAAAAAGAAAGTATGAGCTGCCATTCCACTACTCTTTAGCTTTCCCATGCGCCCTTGCCTATTCGTGAGCTCCATGACAGATTTGGGATCAGCTTTTTACACCTATGGGGGATTTGCCTATTTTGAGTAAGCCTGCTTTATGCTAGTTTTGGATGTCTCCTTATGCATTCAACCTCTTGATGTATTCTATATATTCAGAAACCTATGTTATTACAGGGTTTTCTATTGTACACTCAGTTAATATAATTTTGTGTTATAGCTCCATATTCAGTCTCCATTGTTAGCAATTTTGCATGATCAATTGATAATTGTTGTGGGTAAAATTAATCTACTGCTGGCCTGAATTTCTACACAACTGGAATGCACCTTTAGCTAAGATTAAGACTTGATGCAACTGATTAGTGGTCTTTGCATTATCTTTATACAAATGTCTTAGCAAATGAATAAAACGAAACTATTAAACCTTGGAAATAGTCTATACTACTTCGTATCATAAGTAATGGTTTAGAACCTATGCTTTGCTAGTCTCCATGGAATAATGTGTATATCATTGGCATAGTATAAATCAAATGGAAATCATATGTTGGAATATTTCCTTCTTATAATTCTTTTACTATTTTAAAATATTACTCCATCTATTCGACTAGTTTGAAAGAATGAAGATTTTCTAGGATAATAAATAGTACTCCAAGTCTTAACCTAAGGTGGAATACCTAAGTATAAACCCACTATGATGAAATCGAATGATGGCAATCATATGTTACATAGTTTGATATGATTATTGGTTTTGAAATAATGCAAATGGTTGATTGCAGCACTGACTATAGGTTTCAACCCACGCTTGGAGAAATTATTTGAAAGGGCACATGGATTGTTTGAATCCACTCAAGGGTTGACTTAAAATCTAGAAACCCTTATTCATTTCCATTGAAAACTGTGGTTTCCTACTTTATGTTGGCCGAGCTGTGAGCTCGCGGCCATGAGAGGCCTGTAACCACCTTCAACATTTGGCATTTCGCCTGCAAATACTATGCAGTGACTGTTGGGGAAAGTTGTTTATGGTTTTGGTCTTTTTGAGTGTTGAATTGTTCATTGAGGGTGTGTATTGGCTTTTCTTCGAGGCTCGAAGGCTGATCTTGCCTTTAACCTGCCACAGAACATTGATAGCTTCTGCCTTCATCTTGTTGGGTCGATTTCTTGTTTTTTCCTTCACAAAGGTGACTTCAAAACTTCTTCCCTTTCGGCATGGTACCAATACAACCTAGTGTGGCCATCTCTCCATAGCTTCCACTTGAATTTACAGTAGGTAAAGTCTTACCTTTAACTTCGGTTTAAAATTAGTTTTTCTCCCAAGGGTTTTTACAATTTTAAGCAAACAAAATATTTATGACATTACTATTTGAAACTTGCAAGCCTTTGCTCCTAGTTCCATCCTGTAGGTGAAAGTGAGCTCACCCTACAACATTTCATGGGCAAACAAAATGGTAAGCCCCGGTTTCACAAGTGTTTCTTCCTGCGTGATGTTGTGGTTGATGATGGCACGACCTCGGTTCTTTGTTAGTTATGTTTCAAAGCTTGTTTGTTAAATGTGAAAGGTTTTAGAAACCCTTAAAGGGTACTTCGTACATGGTGAAGAAGGATCTATAAGCCGTGATGTAATTGGTTTTTACTTGATGTTTTTAGCCTTACTGCCTAAACAAAGTAATTGCTTTTATTTTAAAAAGAAAAGAGCACAGCTCTGACTCAGTGGGGCTATCGACCTCTGTCTAGCTAAGTTTTAGTTTTTATAAAATATTTTAGTGGGTGAAGAAAGACTATGAAGCAGTCCAGATTGTAAATGAAAAT
The DNA here is from genome assembly GCA_001517045.1 of Pseudotsuga menziesii. Classification (NCBI taxonomy): domain Eukaryota; kingdom Viridiplantae; phylum Streptophyta; class Pinopsida; order Pinales; family Pinaceae; genus Pseudotsuga; species Pseudotsuga menziesii. Next base: position 198,251 of record LPNX010199386.1, on the reverse strand, counting down.
ACGATTTTTCTCCTGTCAGTAAATTTTGGTTACTATTTGATATCTATATATATATATCCATAATTTGGTTTTGTTTACGGGCTTGAGCCTCGACCTTCAGTTCTAAAGGCTATAAGCCATATCTTTTAAATTGATTCTATTTTTAATAATTTGTTTAGGTAATATTTTAAATTATTACCTTGTATTTAAAAAGGTTTCCAGTGCACACTTTAAGGGAATTTTTACTGTGTTTTTAAGAGTACTATTTTACTCTGTTTTGTCTCAAAGGGTTAATTAATGAGTAAACCCTACAGTTCGATAAAAGTATTATTATACTTAGTAAATTATCAGCTCTATTTATTTAATGAGTTCTTTAATCATTTTTACAGTTTGTTATAATTTTCAGGTAAGAAAGATTAAGGTTTATTGCTGCATACTTGTGAATAGGATATACTTATCTTTCAATAACATCTGTGGTTCTAAATAGGTTAAAGTAGAATCCTTTTGTCTTAGACAGAGACACATAGTGACTGGAACTCAATGCTATAAAAATGTTTTACAAATTCTTTTTACCCAGTTCTTAGATGTTAGCCTATTGACTATACTTATGCTTATTTATTAAACTTGTAATTTCTGTGTTTTATAAAGAATACTAATATTAGTATTAGTTCTATCAATAATATGATTACTAAATGTTTTATATACCTATATTTTAGTTTATATATGAAGTAAATAAATGCAGACAATATTTACTACTTCTTTACAGTAGAAATCATAGGCAAACTAAAGTAAAATCTAGTTACAGTTTTCATTCAATTTGAAAAGAGTCATCATATTCACCTAAACACCCAGCTGTACTAGCGTACTACCTAAATCTGGCATGGGAAAATACAGTATGGAAATTCTAATTCCATCTATTTCTCATTTTACATATTCATTTCTATTTCTAACATAATCTGCAATTTACCAAGTCTAACATTAGACAATTACTCCTTTCTTCATAACCCTAATTAAATACTAACATGCCTGTATTTAACATCTCGTAAACATTTTACTGAGGATGGTAAACAAAAATAACATAAAGACAAATAGAACCTGTCAATGATAAGATGACAACAGATTAAGGAGGCTGTTCCTCCCAACCAATCTCCTAGAGATCGTTCAAACAACGCTTCCTCAGGATCCCCGAGCTTGTTCCTGGTCTTCTTTGCAGAGAATTGGGTGGAGAATATAAATTTAAGACCCTTGTCACCTGACTGGTCCAATTACCTCAGTAATTAAAATATTCTCATGGAAGTATGAACTTCAGCCTAAAAGCTGCAATAAGTTTAGTCTCAGCAGTTAACCCCTCAAACTCACTTTAGTAATCCCCTCCATTGAATTTCTCTTGAGTAAATTCATTCACCCTGAATGATCAGCTCTAGAAATGAGCCACCTACTCTAATTCCACTTTCTTGGGTAATCATGACCACAAATACAGGGAAGTTGCCACCTGCAACAGTTGGAAGTAGTTTGAGGATGCTGTCACTTGTCAGTGTACTCTCTACCTAGAGTCCTCCACCAATTGACTAGTAAACACTCTTTTAACAACTTTCCTAAGCTGTTGTCTCATCATTTATTTATTTATAAATAAAATATTCTGAATTACATTAATTATTCTTGACCCCACTGGGTCATCAATTACAAACTTAGCATAAAATATAACACAATGTTCCTCAAATAACATTAAATTGTTTTTGCAAATTGGGGCATGTGACACTATCAATGTCATCACAGTCGCACTCTATCATTATTTCATCATCACTATCCAAATCCATTTTATTTTCCAATTCACTAATATGAAAATCATAAGTCACATCATCCTGATCCTCATCTGCATGGGCATAGAGCACAAACACATGATCATTCTTGTCGCTCAAATTTTGCAAATGAATTGGGAGATGGCTATCTACAACAAAAACCTTTACCTCACGACCCAACTTCAATAACCTCCTCAAATACTTAGAGCATCCCAAATTCATCAGTAGCATAGTCAGGGCCTGGCCTTATGACTGGAGATTATGGCCTACAACTCCCTTGGTTGTGTGAAGGCTAAGATACATGTTTCAAAGATTTATCACTGTTCACCAAAGTGCTTCTCTGATTCAAGGTGTCAACACCGTGCATTGCATGCACGAGCAGCCAGTGCAGTTCATGAGATTGGAACTGAGGATGATGAATTGTTTGGGAGATTTGGCAGCACAGGGGGACTGGTTAGTTCAATTTCAAGGATAGGAATTCAAAATGCAACTCTAAGCAATGGTTCTGCCTTGTTAAACCCTTCTAATGTTTCTGAAAGGGGTGGGGGTGAGACATGGTATGAAATTGGATGTTGAAATACATATACACCAAAAATTGATAATATTGGCCATGCTCTAAAGATGGAATGTGTGAAATTTGATGCAGACATAGGAATACCAATAGGTTTGGCTAGCACACTACATACTTCCCGTGTTATCCCAACCCCTTACCCTACTCCTCAACGCATGATTCCAATCAATGTAGTTGATGGAATTGCAAATATTGAGTTAGAAGGACGTGCTGCAGCTTATGGAACTTTCACTATACTCTCATATAATGTACTTTCTGATCTATATGCAACCAGTGACATGTACAACTATTGTGCTCCCTGGGATCTTTCATGTCCTTATCGTCGCCAGAACTTGTTGCGTGAAATTGTTGGTTGTCGAGAATATATTCTTTTCCTTCAAGAGGTATTATCATTCTCTTGGCACAATACTGAAACATTAATAAAGAATGAGTGTACATGCGATGCCATTGTTTGACATGCAAGCTATGCCATATATTTTTTGACTTTGACATTCATGAACTATATTGGATTGAATGATAGTATAGTAAAGGTTTTCATATCTGATTTACTTTTTTGGCATAAAGAATGCATAAAATATTGGTTCACTTCGCTTTTCTTTCATCTATATTGGAATTTGAGTGTATATGTGATGCAACTCTACCATCTATCGAATTTTCTTTATTTTTTAAGATATAATTGATTTAGATTTTAGTGGATTTCTAGATTTCTGTAATGATCTAGGTTCAGAGTGATCATTTTGAGGAGTTATTTGCACCTGAATTAGAAAAGCATAGGTACATAGTTGTTTATAAGTAGAAGACAACAAAGGTTTGATTTTAGATTACCTAATTTTTTTTTGTGAAAGTTCCATATTTCTGGAGATGTAGACCAGACAATGAAATAACATATGTATTTGGCTTACAGCCTATAATACTATTGCTACTGTCATATTTTTCTGTGTATTACAAGAAATACAAAGAAACAATACATAAATCACACACCACAAAGAACATATATTTCTCCTAGAAATATCAGAGGAAGCTTTGCTCGACTCCAAGAATAAATATACAACAATATTTTAACCTCAATCAACAGTTGAGGGATAAGTTGCAATAGTCAGAGGAGATTGAAGAATGCAGTTTGAACTCCATACCTCATAAGTCTCGTCTGACAAACACAAATTTGCCACAATTTCTGTAGCTGATTAAATATCATAATGCCCGTGTACATAAGAAGCCAAGAATAGACAAAATACATGCATGGCTTCATACAATTTTCTCTTTTTGTGGAACATCATAATCTGTGACATATCCTTCAGGTCATCTGCATCCTTGTCTAGTCCAGAACCTGTGCTCGAAGCCTTCAAGTCATCTGCATCCTTCTCTTCATTTTTAGAATCTTCAAGTGATTCATGTATTTCCTTGCGTGACAACGATGAAAATTATGGAATTCCTTCAAGTTCCTTTGTCAACTCTTCTTGATATGACCTTTCAATTGCCATTTCCTGCAATAATTGATAACTGGGTATGAAACTGATCTAATACTTACTGAAACATCCATCGAAATTGAAAGTAGTATTTTGAGTTAAAAAACATAGTAGTTGAGGAATTCTTCACAAACGTCTTGGTTAAATAAGAATTAATTGCATATAAAAATCAATTACCTCTGTACCCCTTTCTGCTGCTGCATTTGATTCATTTCGATAGGAAATAACATCTGCCAGTATTTTTTGGGAATCATTGATAGCATGATCCTCCATCCATGCCATAGGTAAAACTTGTTGCTTTGTTGTTGTTTGCAAGTGCTTAAACTTGTTTCTTTGCTATTGTTGTTGTAACAAAAATTACTTAATAAACGCATTGCTTGGAGTTGAACAATGCAGAAATTTGTATGTGGAATTACAAAACAATCAAATCATATGGTGTCGACATGAAACAGTTGAGTTACAATCCTTCTCCATGAGGACACTGATTGCTCACTATCTATCATTGACTTATTACTAATGTAAAATTTATTAACACTACTAAAACCAATCAAGGATCCATGAAACATTTTCAAGTTCCACAAGGTTTAAGAAAACTTTTTAGGGGAGATTTTGTAATTAGAAAGAGTCTTAGAAACATTTATGCATTTATATACATCAATTTTGGATAATGTTGCCTCTCATGGGAATTTTTTTCCCTAGAAGCTCGTAATGGTTTAAATGTTATAATAATCAACCCATAGTTACCTACCTTAGACATTAATTAATCCATTTTTGTCTTATTTGTCTAGTTTTCAATATTCCACTCTATGCAAGTTGTCTTCCACATGACATAGAAGTCAAAATTGCTAAAATTGAGTCATGGAATGCTTGGGAAACCTCCTGGAATTTGTATTTAGCATATTTAATTTATTCTAGATCCTCCCTAGTGCATATCTGCTTTTTATGCTAAGTTTCCTGCTTTATTGAGATTTATGGCAAAAGGGAAAGTAAGACTAGGTGTAGTTGACTTGTTTTTTCCCCTCATCATCCTCCATTCATTTCTCCTAATAAAATCATGTATGAGTTGTCTTTCCATCATTTATTAGCTTTCCTACTTGACTTTTCCAATTCATGAGCCTCTAGGTAGATTTGGAAACTGCTTTATGCACCTATGGGGGATTTGACTAGATTTAGTAAGCCTACTTTTTGACTATTTAGAATGGTATCCTTATGCATTTGAATATCTCATGTAATTATACATTGAAGCATCTTATGACTTCATAAGGTTGGCTATTATACACTTATTCAATACATATTAGTGTTATGCTCCAATTTCAGTCTCCCTTGTGTGTAAATTTGCATGTTTGATTAGCAATTTTGTGAGTGCAATTGTTCTATCACTTGGGTTAAATTTTCACATGGTGAATTTTATATCGATTTATTTCCTTCCATATTGCTACTGCAGGTTCGACATCTTGACTGAGAGCATTCTGTTGACTGAAGGGCACAGTTTCTGAGCTATGGATCAATCTCAGAAGATCATCATGACTCCATTTAATTTCTTTGAATGGAAAGTAGAGATGGAGATACTGTTGAGAGTGAAAGGTATTTACAAGGTGACTATGGTAACTGAGGTAGAGCCCAGTGCAGCTGTAGAGAAAATTAAATGGCACAACAGGAGGGATGAGTCCTATGGCCTTCTGTGTTTGAGCATATCCAAAGACCTCCTCTTCCATGTTGATGGATTGACATCACCTAATGAAGTGTGGGAGAAGCTTGTAGATATTTTTGGTAAGACAAATGAGATGAGAGGATATCAAATTGAGAATGAATTTATCTCTTTGAGTCCCTGCAGCTTCGAATCCCTGCAACTCTACTTTTCCAAGTTTAAAGCCCTTGTTTTGTAGCTAAAACAGTGTGGAATTGAAAAGAAGGAAGAGAAGCTAGTTTTGTCCATAATCTCAGAGCTTGGCCCTGACAATTCATTTTTTTTTGGACCTTCCATGCCACAAAGTTGATAGCTCAAGCCTGGAAGATGCCTAAGCTTACAGAGTTCATGGAATCCCTTACACAAGAACAAGATAAATTGGTGATGATGGGCACCATCAAACCTTTCAAAGAACAAGCTTTGGTTGCTGGTGTTAGGATTATTAATCCTCCCTTGTCTAAATTTGGTCATATGTCTAAATTGGGAGTCATGTCTAAATCAGGAGTCCATCCAGTCTATTTATAGTCATTAACACCATTGGGTCCACTTGGCCTAATTGGGGAACATGTTTCAGTTACTAAAGTGTGGGGAACACTAATTGAGACTCACTGCCACTGATTGCACTTGATTGCATCAGCTTAGTAGCCTCCTAGACCAATCCCTACAATTTAGGAAGCCACTAAGAGTGCCGAAACCAACCAAGGTCAGTTCACTTCAGTTGATGACTAGTCAAGCTAAGTTAGGAGTCAGTTACATTCAGTTCTAGTCCTCTACATTCAGTTAGTGCTAGGTTTACTTGAATGAACACATGTGGGGCACATTTCTCACCTACGACCGTCAGTTAACCTTAGTCAACACTGAATGTAACACTTGAGTTGTGTTTTAGAGCTCTGATGAACTCCGGTTATGGTTTAGACAAGGTCAGTTAACTACTGAGTCCTCCGATAGTGATTTAGACAAGGTCTTGGTTACCTATAGTCAAGTAGAGTCTAATCAATTCAAACTTCCTCATGTGGATTTGAATTGCTTGTGGCTATTAAAGCCATTTCACTTCATTGTAATTATCATTGGATTACTTTTTGATTAATGAAACCATTCACAGCTGCAAGCCTTTTTTGCACTGTTTCATTCTTCAATTGCTAAGTAAATTGTGAGGTCCACTTTGTGAGTTGTGTATTTGTCTACAGATCTATGTGCTCAAATTTACAACTGGAGATTCGAGGGTGGATTCAAAAGGCAAGAAGAAATCTTAGAAACCACCTGAGCAAAAGAGAGACAAGAATAAGTCTCAATAGGAGCCCCAAGGCTCCAAGAAGAACTTCCAGAAGAACAAGAACAAAGGAGAAATGAGCAATTGCGCATACTGTAGTAAGGGTTATCATCCTAAAATCTCCTGCATGAAGAAGCAAATTGACATGTTGACCCAACTCCTAGACAAGAATAACATCTCCCTTCCTGATTGCTCAAAGAAGAGGGAAGGAGGATCAAATTCAGAGGATAGAGAGAGAGTACATGCTTTGGTTGCTGTCACATCAAGCTCACCTAGCTTCATCATAGACTCTAGAGCTTCAAGACATATGGTTTTGACCAAGGAGGCATTCTCCTCTCTTGACATGTCGAAAGGTACACAAATAGTGGTGGGAGATGACTCTCTCACTGACAGTTTGGGGAAAGGAAGGATTGATCTTGACCATGGTAAGTTCAGTAATGTATTGTGTTGCTGCCTTTCACACACCTGGGTCACGTGGTATAAATATTCAAGCCACTCGGTGTGTCCTTGGGGGCAAGTCTTGAGTCAAGGCTGTCACCTTGTTCTTGACTCCTCCATTTAGGCTCAACTCCTAACGAATCCAAGGGGGGTAGACCCTATTAAGTTGCTAAGGAAAAATTATTTAGTATGGTGATGTTAAATTGAATGAGTTACTTAGGAGTTTTAAATTTAACCATAAACAACCATAGATGACAAGATACAAAATGAGCGCACGAAAGCACAATGCTGAGACACAATATATATATATATATATATATATATATATATATATATATATACAGAAAGAAAATAGCTAGTGCCTTAAAATGGAGTCAAAAGATGATCAATGTACTTGCATGTGCTTAGAGTGAATGTTTTGTGATTGCCTCTTGGTACGTTTTAAGTTAATGTGAAATATGAGTTTCTTAAAATTAGGCGAAGGGGTGGACTCCAGATATACCCGAGAGTACTTGGAGTATGTCCAAAACTAAAACTTCAAGGCTACCTGCAAGGAATATGTGGGATTAATGGATTTTTTGAGACTATTGTTCATAATGCACCCACAGGTGTAACAGAGATTGGTGCCCCGAGGTCACTTTCCAGGAGTTCCCGCTTCCTTTGGGTATTTTGCCACCGTAATGGTTTGATCGAGGTGTTGGATTTTCACCTGATGGTTTGTCAATTTGGGAGAGTGAATCCTAATTATTCTAGTCACTCAAGTGCTTTTGATGCAGCTTGACTGATCGAACAAACCGTAGCAAAGTGCAGAGCATACACACCGGAGTCTTGTCAATTTTAGTAAATTTTAGACAAGGTGTTCTTATTAAAAAGAAAACCCCCCAGGAACCTCTTTCAGTCCAAGTGGACCTCAATCGGGGAATCAAGGAAGGGTTGATTTTATTATGGTTACTGAAACAAATGATGATAGCAAATGAAATATAAAAAGATAACCAAACTACAATTTTCTAATTAGACTACCACGAACCTTTCTTCACCTTTCGGCTCAAAAGGAGGCTCGTGGGGTAAGTATTAAAGTTACTTTGAAACCAATAGAATGGAATATAGAAATGATTTTAAATCAAATTATACTACCCTGCAGATTAGTACTACGCTATATTGAAAAAAGATGAACGAAAAGCAAAAAATGACACAGACGCAATCCCCCCGAGGGGGGATGAAAGAGCCTATTAAGAAAGATCTTTTCTTTTTATTAGCATCGATTTACAATATCAGAAACTTGAAATTGATGCACTTTGGTCCTTGTTATCTGGGATCCAAAGGCTTACAACAAGCTTGTAACAAGCTAAACTCAAAACACAGCGGTGGGGGAAGCTTCCGGGAAGCTCTGGTTCGTCCAAGAGTTTGAAAATGGGCATAGTCTCCTTCTGTTTTTTGTTAGACCTGCTAAAAAATAGAGATAAATTAAAATAAAATGTGCCCAAAAACACTTTAAAAGTGTTTTGGGTCACCACGCTAGTTACGAAAAAAAACTAAGTAAAAAATTGTTAAAATGGGCTAATCTAGTTTTGCAAAAAGAACCAAGGAAAGCAAGCTTTCCTTGGGATATTGGCTTTCTGTTTGGGAAGCCAATGAGATATGCAATTTTCTTGTAGAATTTAAATATTTTAAGAATGAAAAAAGAAACTACCTTATGAGCAAGCTTTAGATCTATGCTTTAGCTACTTGCAAAAAAGGAAATTCCTACACCTAGATCTATCTTTATGAAATGCTATTCTTTATGAAATTATATATCTAAGCAGCAAGAATATTATAAAATAGATCTAACAATATATATTCAATTCTTAGAACTAGATCTAATCATAAGAGGAAGAGACAGGTAACCAAAAGATTGATTTTAATAGAAAGGAGGAAGAGAAGGGGAAAGGCCTGTTTTTGGAGGATCTGCAACGAAAACTTGTTAGTTGAGTACAGAGGGGAAATGCCTTGAAAAATATTTTGGATGTATAGTGGATTCAAACTAGATCCATAGCTTGTCCAATCCTTGCTACCTGAAAGCTAAACAAACAATCCTGTACAAAACATCATGAGATCTGGATATATATATATATGAAAAAGAGACAAGAATTACATGCAAATAAACTTATTAAACATGTATAATCTAGATCTTCAAACATATATGCTGTGATATATAGAAAAAACAAGTAACCTTACTTTCCCAACTATACTCCTCTTGATTCAGCTGAATCGTTCAAGCCAGACAGGGTTCAGATGCAGAAATTGAGAGAAAAGTCGGCAACATCAATAGCTGTAAGACAATTCTTAATCCACACACATGAGAGAATTACACCATTTGGCATCCAAATCTTCTTTATTCCAACAATCAAAATATTACAACAATATTACAATAGCAAGCCCTTCAATCCAACTCTAACTAGCTTGGAAGAGGCAGCTTGTGCTTCATTTATACGAAAACCAGGAGATCCATCCCAGGGGGGGCGCAAATCCCAAGGAGACAAACCACTGTAGCTGAAGGAGATTCCATCAATGCCTAATTTGTGTCTAACTGAGCCTGATCTGAGTCTCACTGAGTGCAACTGTCAATCAAAGAGCTGATCTAATTGACACCTCAACCTGTTGACTGAAGCATCCACCAAAACTCATCCAGATGAGCCCAAACATGTGTAGGAGAGAGGGAGGGAAAAATTCCCCATAAAGGATGCTGAAGTTCAAGTCTGGATCTATCCAGATCACCTCCTTCAGTCAAGGATTTGTCAGATCCAGTCAATCTGGTTCAGATCTGACTCATTTCAATCAAATCGTTTGAGAATCCACTGATCTAGGATTTTGGATTTGCTCCATTATACATCAATTTATTAATTAAAAAAATCAATAATTGATTTTTTGGGGCTTTCTGACCCGAGTGATGGAAAATCACTCAACACTAGGAAATAGCGGGTCCATGGGTTTACATGGTGCTCTTAGCTTGAAAATGAGCACCTACATGACTGCAACTTATTATTTGGCCCACTTTTATTACAAAATCAAATTTTCCAATTAAACTATTAAAAAATAGCCTAAGTTTTGGAAAAAATAAATTTTAATAAAAACACTGAAAAAATTAAAAAAATAAAAAAGTTGAAAAATCCTAGGGGGACTTAGACATGTTCATATGACTCGACCATGATGCCTATCATGTTTATACATTGACACATAGACTCTAGTAACCTCAATAGGCCTAAATGCCAAGCCAACCACCCCAACTTTGGAGGTATGGAGTGAAAAACTTAGAAATTATCAGTCATTTATTCAACAACTAG
>LPNX010199386.1:164668-177921 GCA_001517045.1 Pseudotsuga menziesii | reverse complement strand
GATGAATATGTTCTCTGTCAGATTTTGAATAGACTGTGATGTCATCCATGTAAATTACCACAAAATTCCCAATTTCTCCCGCAAAAGCAATGTCCATGGCTCATTGGAAAGTAGCTCCTGCATTCATTAAGCCAAAAGGCATCTTTGCATACATAAAAGTGCCCCAAGGTGTAGTAAATGCAGTTTTTTCTTGATCTTCAGGTAATACTTTGATCTAATTGTAACCAGAAAAACCGTCCAACATCGAAATTCTCTCAGCTCCAACTACCTTTTGCAGTATATGATCCAACTTTGGTAAGGGATAGTTATCTTTCATAGAGACTTTATTTAAATTTCGGAAATCTATACACAGTCTTATTTCTCCATTCTTTTTTCTAACAGGAACCAAATTTGCAACCCACTTCGAAAATCTTAGAGTCACAATGATTTTGGCGTCAAATAATTTTTTAATCTCCTTCTCAATAATGGGAAGCAATTTAGGATTTATCCTTCTAAGTTTCTGCCTAAAAGGTTTCTCCCCAGGTTTTATAGGAATAGTATGCTGTATTATAGATGTATCATACTCCTTAAGGTCTTCATAACTCCAAGCAAATACATCCGTATACTTCTTCATTAAATTCACATATTCCTCTTTTTCTTTTACAGGCAATTTTTTGGATAATTTTATATTCTTAGGATTCTCCTCGGTACCAATATTCCTATCTTCAACAACATTCTCAACAGGCTTCACTTTAGGATTCTTAGCAACATCATTCTGATCAAAAAGTTTTTCCAAAGGAATCAAACCTCTTTGGTATAAAATTATTTTTTAATTGAATAATATCTTTTCCTCCTAAGGTTCCCTTTAATTTTTCAGAACCATCCGTTTCTTTTTCAGGTTCTTCATCATCCTGAAAGTTCTCACCATTGTCATTTTCGGTGTTAATAGGAGTATTTACATATTCTCCTGATAGTTATAAAAACCTTTTGATCTGCATGTCATCTTCAAATACCTTCCAGTATTTAGAATTATTGGGAATAGATGGTCTGTTCACAATGTCCACTTGATATTCTTTCTGACCAGNCCTTTTGATCTGCATGTCATCTTCAAATACCTTCCAGTATTTAGAATTATTGGGAATAGATGGTCTGTTCACAATGTCCACTTGATATTCTTTCTGACCAACAATAGGGGTTTTAAATTTTCTAGCAGCTACTGCCAAAGAATCTGCTACAATATTTTCATGTCTGGAAACCACCTGAATCATATGCTCTGTAAAAAAAGTTACCAATCATATCCCATACTTCGTTCCTATAAGCCCTCATTCGGGGATGTCTGGTTTGGTAACTATCATTCACTTGGTTTTTCACCAATTCTGAATCCCCTAAAACTCTTATCCTCTGTGCTCCCAAATCTTTCAAAGCATGCAACGCAAGTAATAAAGCTTCATATTTAGCTACATTATTTGTGCATTCAAATGTTAATTTATATGATAAAGCTTTAAAATCCCTGATAGGAAAAATTATATACACACCAGCTCCAGCACCTATTTTTGCCACAGATCCATCAAAGTACATAGTCCACAAACCTTCTCTTTTTTGTTTTGCCTCTAAAGCATCTTGTTCCATCACTTGTTCTTTTTTATTTTCCTCAAACTTCATCTGCAATGTAGCTTCCAAATCATATGGCACAGTATCATTAAGGAAAATGGAAGACCCCAAATTAGTATCAACATCATATATATCATGAACTTCAAGCTTATCTTGACTGCTCACTACATAAGGAGTTCTTTTATCACTATATAACCTCTTACTTCCATCTTGAACAGGAATAGTAGCATATGACATATCCATTTGTAGACTACCCTTCAACTTTGAAGTCCAAGATCTTGACAACAATACTCCAAACTTGGGTGGGATATCTGCTACTACCACATCCATTACTATGGTATTACATGGTAATTTATTCATAGTTACTACCATATCTTTAATCAAACCAAGACATTTTACTCTTCTGGAATCAAAAGAATACAAATCTTTAGAAGGTCTTGTCACTTCCAATCCCAGACTTTCAACTACTCCTTTTGGCATTAAATTATGTGATGCACTTGAATCTAGCATAGCACTATGGACCACCATATCATGCACATTCAAACTCAAATAAAAAGGAGGGACTTCTTCATTTTCTAAATTTTCAACTTTCGACCCAAATGAAATAGTAGGATTATCATCATTCAATTCCAAAATATCAGATTGTAATTCTCCTTGACCTTTGACCATTTTTGTTATGGTATTTCTATATTCATTGTTTCTCAACAACTCATTAAATGGAACAAAAATTTTCAACTTGGAAAGCTCATTTTGCAAATTGATGTGGAAATTGAACTAGGTGATAGATTAATTTTACTCACAACAATTAACAATTGATCATGCAAAATCACTCATAAAGAGACTGAAAATTGGAGCTGAACAATAAACTGTATTAACTCAATGTACAATAGCCAACCCTGTAAAATAATAGGTTGCTCAATAAATAACATACATCAGGGATTCGAATGCATGAGGAGCAATTCGAATCTAGCATAAAGCAGGCTTACTAAAAATAAGCAAATCCCCCATAGGTGTAAAAAGTTGATCCCAAATCTGTCATGGAGCTCACGAATTGGAAAAATGGATTAGGAAAGCTAAAGAGTGGTGGAATGGAAGCTCATACATGCTTTTTCATGGAGAAACGAGAGGATGATGTGTAGGACAAAAACTAGTCAACCTCACCTAGTCTAGCTTTTCCTTTTGCCTTAAAACACTGAAAAAGCAGGCAATAAAGCAGAAAAAGTAGAAGGGCGCCTAGGAGGCCAGGAATAAAGAAGAATTGATTCCTTTAGCTCTCCCATGCGCTACATGAGTCAAATAAGGAAAGTTTTACCATTATAGATAGGCAAATGACAACTTGCACAAGGTGGGACACATGAACTAAGCAAATAAGACAAAAATAAAGAAATTAATGTCTAAGTGGGTAAACTATGGGTTGATTATTCTAACACCCCCCCTTAAGCCTGACTTATGAGTAATATATCAGAAAATTATAGGGCCTAGCAACAAGGCTTAGTCACCCTTTACATACTGCATGTCCATTTAAACAAGGAAAGAGGCAAAACCAACTTGGGAAAATCCTCCCTTAAACATGGACTGTAAAAAAAAATTGTAGAATCTTGTCTTCACTCATGCTTCACATCATGATCAGCTATCCCCAGCAGTGATTTGAGATTGCTGAAGGTCTTCTCACAAAATTCTTTGGTGAAGATATCAGCTACTTGTTCTGAAAATGAACAGAAGAGTAGGTGAATGGTGCCATCATGCACAAGTTCTCTGATGTAGTGCATATGGATCTCAATGTGTCTGGTTCTCTGCTTTTGAACTGGATCTTTGAAGATTTGAATGGTACTATGGTTATCAAAGTATATGGTAGTTGAGTACTCTGGTTTGAATCCACACTCTCCAAGTAAACCCTGCAACCATAAACATTGAGTTGCTGCATTAACAACTCCTCTATACTCTGCTTCTGTAGATGAGAGTGCAATGGCACTCTGTTTCTTGCTTGACCAACTGATTGGCCCTTCTGCAAGCATGAACACATATCCTGATGTGGACTTTCTGTCTGTGCTATCACCTTCCCAATCACTGTCAGTAAATCCAATCAAATCAAGATCAGATTTTGCTTTATAGAAGATCCCATGTGTCCTTGTTCCCTGAACAAAGTTAAGGATCCTTTTGGATGCTTTCCAATGGATCTGTTGAGGCTGATCCATGAATCTATAAGACACAATTATTGCATAACAAATATCAGGTCTATTATGTGTCAGATACAATAAACATCCAATCAATTGCCTATATAGTGTATTGTTTACCATCGGTGAAGAATCAGCTTCTTCCAGCTTCACTCCTGAAAGGAAAGGAGTTTTGCTTGCTTTGAAATCCTTCATTCTGAATTTGTTCAGGAATTCCAAGGCATATTTGGACTGATGCTCCTTGATTCCAGCTTTGGTTTTAGAGATCTCAAGCCCCAAAAATTGACTTAAGAGCCCTAAATATGTCATGGAGAAGGTTTGGTTCCAAGGCATATTTGGACTGATGCTCCTTGATTCCAGCTTTGGTTTTAGAGATCTCAAGCCCCAAAAATTGACTTAAGAGCCCTAAATCTGTCATGGAGAAGGTTTGGTTCATAGCTCCTTTTAAGGAAGCAATCTCAGACTGTGAGCTTCCTGTAATGAGGAGGTCATCAACATATAACACAATGATCATTAATGAACCATTAACTAACTTCAAATAGACATTTGTATCTGATTTGCATCGAACAAAATTCAGTGATAGCAAGAAGCTATCGATCTTGGCATACCAAGCCCTAGGGGCTTGCTTTAGCCCATACAATGACTTTCTCAACCTGCACACAAGAGAAGGGTTAGTAGAAAAACATTAAGGCTGCTGCATATATATCTCCTCAGTGATATCTCCATTCAAGAAGGCACATTTTACATCCATGTGATGTACTTTCCATTGCCTTGAGGCTGCAATGGCTAGAGCTAGCCTGATGGAATCCATCTTTGCCACTAGGGAAAAGGTCTCATTGTAATCTATGCCATGAACCTGTGAGTATCCCTTGGCTACCAATTTGGCCTTGTACTTTAGTGGTGAACCATCAGCATCAAATTTGGTCTTATAGACCCACTTACACAGGACTAACTTTCTTCCTGGAGGAAGATCCACTAGTTCCCATGTGTTGCTCTTCTGGAGTGAGCTGAACTCCTCCTTCATGGATGTTTTCCATCTTGGATCTCCTGCTGCTTATTCATATGTTTTAGGATCAGAATCCACCATCAAATATCATTTTTTAGCAAACATAGGATCCTTCATGCACAGACCACTCTCAAACTGAGATCTAGTCCTCCTTTGGTCATTGGGATCCCCAGCTAGCTCACCTGCTACATGTAGTGTCTTGGCTGCCCATTTTGGCCTTGTGGGGCTGTTAGGGTCTGCAATAAACTCATCTCCATCATAAAAATCAGAATCAGCATGTTCAACAAAATCTTTACTTACTTCTTGAGGTTCAGGTGGTGAAGAGGCTTCACCAACTTCCACAGTTGCAAGGGGTTCTTCTTCAAACTGAACACACCTTTCAATGAATGCTTTGTTTGTGCTCAAATTTATAAACTTGTACCCTTTTGAATCTTTAGAATATCCAACAAAAATNGTTGCAAGGGGTTCTTCTTCAAACTGAACACACCTTTCAATGAATGCTTTGTTTGTGCTCAAATTTATAAACTTGTACCCTTTTGAATCTTTAGAATATCCAACAAAAAGACACTCTTGGCTTTGGGTTTGCAAAGCCTTCCTCTTCTCTGTCGGGATTCTAGCCCAAGCCTTTGAGCCAAAAATCCTGAAATGGGTCACATCTGGCTTGTGCACACTCCATGCTTCGAAGGGAGTTATGCCATCAAGCTGTTTGTGAGGTACCCTATTCTGAATATAGGCTGCATAGTTGATAGCTTTGGCCCAGTAATTTGGTGGCAAAGTTTTGGCCTCCATCATGCATGTTGCCATCTCCTTCAATGATCTATTCTTCCTCTCAGCAACACCATTTTGCTGTGGTGTGTAAGGGATAGAATGCTGCATCTGAATACCTGAATCTACACAATAATTAATAAATTCAGACTTGACATACTCACCACCATTGTCATATCTGAGGGCCTTGAGTTTCCTTCCAGACTGGTTTTCAACCAAAGACTTTGAATAGGCCAAAAACTCCAGACTTGTGTTTTAGGAAGTGAACCCAACAATACCTGGAAAATTCATCAATGAAAGTCAATGCATATTTGGCCTAACTCATGGACATATGAGGGAATGGGCTAGCAACATCACTGTGGATCAGTTCAAGGGGTACAGAGGTTCTCTCATGACTAGCTCTCTCAAATTTGTGCTCTGGGTGTTTTCCTAGGATACAACCTTGGCAGACTCCTTTGGAAAATTTTATCTTGGGAAACCCTATGACCATCTCTTTTTCACTAAGATCAGAAAGATATTTTTAGTTTAGGTGGCCAAATCTTTCATGCCAAATATTGCTGGCTTCATTAGCATGAATGAGAAGAGCAGAGGGGTTTGAGTAAGGTAGGAAGTGTGAGAACATGTATACCTTTTAAGCATGATTTGCAACTCCTTTTGCAATGACTCTACCAGTTGAGATCTCTGTGATCTCAACTTCATCGGGTGAGAATATGACTTTCTTAGGAGACCCAGTGTGGGTCATCTGGTACACTGACAGGAGGTTGGAGGAGAGACAAGGGCACATACAGCACATTGCTGAATTGACCATGATTAAGATCTATCCTTCCTTTGCCCTTACTTTCAGTGAGAGAGTCATCTCCCAGAACAATAGATGGTCCTTTCGACATGTCCAGTGAGGAGAAGGCCTCCTTAGTCGAAACCATGTGTCTTGAAGCTCCAGAATCAATGATAAAACTGGGTGAGCTTGATGTGCTAGTGACTAGAGCATGAACTCTCTCTCTGTCATCTGAACTTGATCCTCCTTCTCTCTTCTTTTAGCTTTCTGGAAGGGAGATGCCATTCTTCTCCAGGAGTTGGGTCAGCATGTCTATCTGCTTTTTCATACAAGATATTTTAGAGTGATTTCCCTTATTGCAGTATGCGCACTTGTTCATTTCACCTTTGTTTTTCCTCTTCTGGTTATTCTTCTTGGGACCTTGTGGATCCTCCGGAGACTGTTTCTTGTCTCTCTTTTGCTTAGGTGGCTTTTTAGCTTTCTTTTTGCCTTTTGAATCCACCTTCGAATCTCCAGAAATCAAAGCTTGATCTTTGGATGGTTTGATGGTGCCCATCATCACCAGCTTATCATGTTCTTGTGTGAGAGATTCCATGAAATCTGCAAGGCTAGGCATATTCCAGGTTCGAGCTGTCAGTTTTGTGGCATAGAAGGTTGAAACAAACACTGAATAGTTAGGGCCTAGCTTCGAGAGGATGTCTAGTACGAGCTGATCATATTTCTTTTCGATCCCACACTGTTTCAGCTGCAAAACTACTGCTTTGAACTTGGAGAAATATAGCTGCAGGGATTCAAAGCTATTTGGACTCAGAGAAATCAGCTCATTTTCTATTTGATGTCCCCTCATCTCATCTGTCTTTCCAAAAAGATTAGAAAGCTTCTCCCATACTTCATTCGGTGATGTCAATCCATCAAGATGGAAAAGGAGGTCTCTGGAAATACTCAGACACAGGAGGCCATAAGCCTCATCCCTCCTGTTGTGCCATTTTATCTTCTCTACAGCTGCATTGGGCTTTGCTTCTGTTGCCATAGTCACCCTATAGAGTCCTTTCTCTCTCAACAGTATCCCCATCTCTGCTTTCCATTCAAAGAAATTGAAGTGAGTCAAGATAGTTTTCTGTGATTGATCCATAGCTTAGAAAATCTGTCTCGGTTGTCAGTAGAAGGCTCCCAGTCACTGATGTCGAACCTGTAAAACAATTTTTGAAGGAGAGAAACAATATAAAATGGCTCTGATACCATGTGGAAATTGAACCAGGTGAAAGATTAATTTTACTCACAACAATTAACAATTGATCATGTAAAATCACTCACAAAGAGATTGAAAATTGGAGCTGAACACTAAACTGTATTAACTCAGTGTACAATAGCCAACCCTGTAAAATAATAGGTTACTCAATAAATAACATACATCAGGGATTCGAATGCATGAGGATAAATTCGAATCTAGCATAAAGCAGGCTTACTAAAAATAAGCAAATCCCCCATAGGTGTAAAAAGCTGATCCCAAATCTGTCATGGAGCTCACGAATTGGAAAAATGGCTTAGGAAAGCTAAAGAGTGGTGGAATGGCAGCTCATACATGCTTTTTCATGGAGAAAAGAGAGGAGGATGTGAAGGACAAAAACTAGTCAACCTCACCTAGTCTAGCTTTTCCTTTTGCCTTAAAACACTGAAAAAGTAGGCAATAAAGCAGAAAAAGCAGAAGGGCACCTAGGAGGCCAGGAATAAAACAAAATTGATTCCTTTAGCTCTCCCATGCGCTACATGAGTCAAATAAGGAAAGTTTGACCATTATAGATAGGCAAATGACAACTTGCACAAGGTGGGACACATGAACTAGGAAAATAAGACAAAAATAAAGAAATTAATGTCTAAGTGGGTAAACTATGGGTTGATTATTCTAACAATTGAAACTAGAACTAAGTCTTTCTACATCAATGGGGGTTACTTGATTTATTCCTTTATTTTTTTGTATCGCATTCTCAACTTCTTTATTTACAACAGACTCTTTTTGCATTTCTTTTCCCCTTTCTATATTTAGAGAACTAGTGGAAGGATGATTTGGATTTACCTTCCCTTTATTTATAAAGACTTCTCTGTTTCTCAATCTGATCTTCGTCTATACATCATCCATAGCATGCACATAACCTCTTTGATAATGTTCTGTCTCCCTTTCAAATTATTCATTCCCATCTTCCTGTGCAAACATGTTATGTTCTTCTTCAGTAAGGTATATCTCTGAATCTAGTTCTCCAAAAATATGAATTTCATTTTCATTAGGGTCTTCTTCATCAGCGACATAATTCTCAGGAAACGGTGGTCGAATTTGCCGTTCTTCCTGATATCTTGGGTTTCTCATCTCTCTCTACCTATTTTGTGGAAGTATAAGAGGATTTGGTCTTCTAAAATTAGGATTCATGATTTGAGGATCGACTTGTTCTCTATTGAACACCTTATTATCCATAGGAAATCTGTCCATCAACTTCTCCATCGTCTTCAACATCATTTCAAACTTGACATCAGTGGTAGAAGAAGAAGAAGAAGAGGGAGAATTTTCTTCCTTTTTCCTCCTATCAATGTCTTTATGTTTCATTTTTCCAGTCGCCATCATATTCGCTTCCACTTCTAAAGCATCTGTAAATATTGCAGCAAGATTTGCTAATTTCCTTTCTCTTAATGAAAATGCAAAGTCATTATCAAAGGCTCCAGCATAATACAGTTTAGAAGCGGTTGTAGAAGGTTTTATATCTTTTGGAATAGAATTATAAACCCTCATAAACCTACTTGAAAATTCATGAATAGATTCAAAACCCCCCTTTTTGAGACTATTATACTGAGACAAGAGTTGCAAAGGATTCTGTTTGTCATCCCATCTGTCTAGAAATGCATTCTGGAAAGCTTGGAAATTCAATATAGATCCATCTGGCAAGTATTTAAACCATTTATTTGCCTCACCTTATAAACTTTGAGCAAATAACTGAATTTTAACATTTGCATAATCAACTTCTTCCAAGTCAATAAAATCTTCAAACTTAACCACATGTTGTTTTGCGGTTATGTCACCTTCTCCATCAAATAAAGAAATTATTTGGGAATAATTTTGAGGAAGGTCATGTAATAAATTAGGAAAACGCAAGGGAGCAAATCTGACTGCCATTGGTCTAGGTGGATTCAGAGGAACTGAAGACTTTCGAGTGTTTTGAACAACAAATGTTTCAACTTTCGTAGACTGTTGTAAATCTCTCCAAAGGGAATCCAACAAATAAGATTCTAATCCATGAGAATTAAATTTAGTATTCTTAAGATCAGACTCAGACTTAGTTTTCAACAAAATCCTTCCAACATTAACTTCCCATTCTGGATCAAAAATATTAGGAGAATCTTGAGAAGATGATGCACCAAACAAAGGAAAATCTATTTTTTCTTTATCCCTTTTCTTAAATAACCTTTCTGGATCTTCCAAACTCTTTAAAATTTCAGTATCAGAATTACTTCGTGTGTGTCTCCTCCAAGCCAGAATGACTTTTTTTTTAAATTTGAAAATTTTACAATGGAATTGCTAGGGAAAATATACAACCTTCTCTACTAACAAAAATTCTTGTTTGCCCACAGAAATCTTTTCTTGGTCTTCAAACTCTGTCGTTCATCCCAGGGTATATTTGCACTTTTGTTCCCCAGCAATGGCACCAATTTGTTAACACTCAGAATGTACCCAGGTTGCAAAAGTAAATTCCATAGGTAACAGCAAAAACCACTTCAGAAAGAAACTGGCTTTCCTTTCCAGAGAGGGATCTTTCAAATATAAATTTAACAAGGCTAGATATAAAATCAACACTTGAAAATCATATAGACAGTTGAAACGATACACATAATCATTGGGAAATGGAGTCAAATATACATAAAGGTATCACAAAATCGCATGCATGAGATTTCATCAAAGGCGAGATAGCCACTTAATTACAGTCATTCATTGAGTTCAGGTGGAAAGGAGGAAATAAAGAACAGTCCATCAATATAGAGCATATAAAGATGAATTCCATATTAACTTTATTAGAAACATTTATGAAATATCTGAAAAATTAATTAGAGCATAACAAGTATGAATTCCAACCATTCAATCCTACGCTTCAGATATGAGGAAAACAAAATGGAATGTAACACTGGAAAAATGATCACAAAGGAAAGAAAATACAGACTACAATGTAAATAGCACAAGAATCTCTGATAACCCACACGCATTCAACTTTGTTATTTCAAAAATTATATGTCTTCAAAACATTCATCAACAAATGGGTTCCAACCCCCATTACATAAAGTAAATGAAAATATATACATAAATGATTTCTTCCCCAAGAAGATTTAATAACTGAGTAATCTGTTTAATCAAAGTCTTTGTAACTATATCCCTAATAACTAGGAATAAACTACTTGCTTTGATCTTGATAACAGATCATTTAATTAAAATCAACTTGGACGACAACAAGGCTCGAACAAGCAGCTCCATAGCGCGCAACACCTGTTTTCACGGATGAAGAATATACTTTGTTTTTCCAAATCTTTCCACGGCTCTCCATTATTCTGCGCTTCGGATTTCATACTCAATCATTTCCCGGATAGACACTTCCAGATCCATATAGGTTTCATAAGACATAGTAAGCAGCCCTCCTCTGACGATCAGAAATTTTTGCAATATCTCGAAGACTTCTGTTAACTTGTCTACGATGACCTTTCCCGTCAGCCCCTTTACCAAATCATCAAAATTATAATGATCCATACGGCTTTGTACTAGCAGGCTATGATAATGTTCTTGAGAAAGAAGTCACCCCTCTTCATCCCAGAAAGAAGGAAGGCCATCTTCAAACAATTCTTTAAAAGCATGCCTAAAATCATTAATACGCGAGGTCATCTCATTAGCCTTATCTTGTACTGTCTTCATAAGATGATGTTTGTGAATGAACCTTTTTTACCACAGTACCATTGCCACTCTGTCTTTGATTCCTATATCTTGTAATTTTTTATAAGTTAGTGAATTTAAGAAATTCAATGCATTTTGAGCTGAGCTGAGGGATTTCCTCTCCATGGTCTCATTTACTAGTTTCAATCTTTGATTGGCTAAATTAACCAATGTACTTTGGTCATCAATGAAATTCAAATAATGTCTGAACTTAGTGATTTCCACAGACAATGTATCCTAGATTATGTGTTTAGCTCCTTGGAGAGGACCCTTTCCTGTATTCCTTTCTTTTAATTCATTAAGCTTCTTTTGTAATTTACCTTTATCCTGTAATATCTTATTCTTGTTTTCAGTCATTTTGGTCAGCTCAGATTTGATTTTCTCATTTTCTTCTTTTAATTCCCTTATCTCTACATCCTTGAAGCTAACTTGTGACATGGGCACTAGTAAATCATCAGCAGAAAAATCATTTAAAGGATTTTCAATATTTACAATAGTTAAATCTTCATCAGTAGGATTCTAGCTCATTAGTTCTTCCATAATCTCTTTTTCATCATTTTGGTCTTTCTTCAACGATGAAATTTGTGCTATTAACTCATTTTGCTCTGTTTCCCACTTGTTATTTTCTTCTTGCAATTTCACAGTCTTGCCTTTGTACTCCGTCATTTCCTGATGAATCTTATCCTTCTCCTCCTGCAATGCTAACAGCTCTGATGATTGAACATGTTCTGAACTCGGGATTTTCAAATTCTTCTTTAGTACCTGGAGGGCATTATCTTTTTCTTCTAAAAGTCTTCTGATGGCTTGTGTGTTCCTGGTTTCATCCCCTGAGCTTATGATATATGCTTGCAATTTATTTATTTGAATAGAATTCACCTTGTTCTCAACTTTCTCGTGCTTTAATTGGACCTCTAATTTGTCAACCAAAACTTGCAACTTGTTAAATTTCACCATAGCATGCAATAAATATGAATAAATAATATCTCCTGTTTGTTTATGCAACTGTATTTTATCGGGTACACTGATCTTATCCAATCTTAGTTCCATTTCGACCACTTTTTTGTCACTTACCATAGATAATTTTAAAGTATTTCTCTCTACATCCCGAGTGGAAATCATGGAAGTCTTTGGATTATTCAGACTTCTCACTCATGGGAGTAGATTTCTGGTTTCTTCTAGGGTCTGTCTCTGCTTTTCTACATAGCTAGTCATGAATTTTTCTTTAGATTTAAAAACTGAACCTGATTCTACATTATTTACACTTTCAAAAGAAAATTGATTTATCTGCACCGACTTCTTAGGAATCAAAGCTACTTTTTTCAACTCATCCAAAACTACTTCACTTGAAATTTTATCATCTTGAGATGTTTTGGTTTTCTTATGTGAACTGTCTTCATCTATTTCCATATTTTCAATCTTAGAAAAACTTCTTTTAATTAAAATATTAGAACTATCTGGCATTTGAGACACTGCAACTACTCCATTGCTTGTGTTCTCATCGCATCCTGGAATTTCCACAAAGTAAAACAAATTGGATACTTCCTTCAAACCCTCAACAACCTGGTGATCAAATGGTTTATTTTTATTTGGTTGTTTTCTTAGAGAAATTATATGATAAGGATTATAATTGACCCTTTGTTCCCTTTGAAAATCCATACTTTCCAATAATTTCTCTACAAACACCAGGGCACCCTTGTTTTTAAAAATGAAGGAACCAACTTTAAGGGGGAATTTGATATTGAAGGATTTTTTGGAAGCCACGAAATGTTACTCTTTTGCATGTAATCTTTGTCTCATGTATTCCAATGCAAAGATCCCGGGGGTAAGGAAAGCAAGCAGCCTGTAAGGCTCTCTAGTGCAACCGTATACTCTCAAAACTGTAAAGTATTTGTACAAGAACCAATCTCCAATCCTATATTCAGGTGATGCTTGCATCATACTCTTCATTTCTTCCAACACTCTGGGAAATACTTCATCAAACAACAA
>LPNX010199386.1:152505-164615 GCA_001517045.1 Pseudotsuga menziesii | reverse complement strand
CTTATATATTTCTAACATAATGGAATTTACAAATTCGAACATATTGATTTGCTTTGGCAAATCTGAAGAGAATATAGTACTCAAGAATTGCAATTCAGTTACATTCGAANCTTATATATTTCTAACATAATGGAATTTACAAATTCGAACATATTGATTTGCTTTGGCAAATCTGAAGAGAATATAGTACTCAAGAATTGCAATTCAGTTACATTTGAACATAATAACATGCTCAGCAAATATGATTGATACTTCAAAAATATGACTTTTGAGAACTCGACCAATTGGATATGGATAGCTTCTGCTAGATATTCATCCAAACTGAAAGAATAGATCAGCTAGGACTCAGACCCAAGACTAATTGAACTCATTTTTAATAAAAAACCCAAGACAACTTCACTGACATGGCAATCATCATCTAGACCTAAAACCTGACAGACCAAGGACACAACCAATTGAACCTCCTCCTTGAATATGTGAATACGATATGGCAAAAAGAGACCTTCTAATGACTGACCTTCATTAAGAATGCTAGACAAGAATTTACATCGAACTTCAGTTTTACAACATATGTACACTTCAGCCAAAAGAGACTCATTTATAGACTCACCACTATCAGGGTAATTATCGGGAAAATTCAAAAATCCATGGATATTTTTTGCATCGATTCTACACAATATCTTGGAGGTGGAACGACTCACAATGACTCTCTCAGAAGACGAATAATTACTTGCACACCACTCGGTGAATTCAGGAAAGTGCAGGGTCTGCTCAATGGAAAAATAATATAGAAATGACTTACAGGAATTCAAAATGTCATTTCCCTGTGAATTATATCACCACAATCTTTCTTTAATAACTGATACATTCCCCACAGATAGGAATGGGTCATATATGCCTCTATCTCTATCAACCAGGAATTCTTCTCTCTCATCCAGAATTCGGTTAAGACCTTCTAACCCTTTCTCTTTCTCCATAATAGAAAACTAACGGTAATTCTATGAATAAAGCTCGGGTATTTGAGACTTACCTGTGACTGTAATTGCATATACCCGAATTTAACTGTGAAAGGGTGGTGGGCGGTCCTTTTCATTCATGCCAGCATGTACAATAAAAAATGATTCTTCAAATAAGTCAACTTCACTTTATATAGAAGTACATTCCAGAGACTCCTTTTAGTGGTTTTTCTTAAACCATTTTTCTCCGCGGAATGTGCCACAAGTTGCCACATGTATCACGGTTTTAATTCCACTACCGCTTTTCTACTCCAACCGTCATGCAACTCTATCCTCCAGATCCGATGATGACCGTTGATGAATTTTTACTTTATTTTTAGGCCGTTGGATTAACTTACACATACACATTCCGCAAGGCCTTTTTGTTTTTAACAACGCACAACTTTATGGAGCGGACTTCTTATCAGCCGTAGATTTTTCTGACCCAGTTTCATGACCGTCGATCTTTGCACCCTATTAATTATCTCTGCATGCCCTTATCTTCCGTGCATCTCCATAGAGCGGATCTATTATAAACTATCGATTTTCACCTCCTCGTTCTATACCATTGGATTATGCAATGATTTCATTGTTTATGCACCCTTTTATCATACATTCACATTGTTATATTTAACCAAAGTTCAAACAACCATCATTTCTCTTCACCATGCTTCCTTCGATACTCTTCTAGTTAGAGGTTGTTAGCAACTACCAAGAACCTTTCTTCACCTTTCGACTCAAAAGGAGGCTCGTCGGGTAAGTATTAAATTTACTTTGAAACCAATAGAATGGAATATGGGAATGATTTTAAATCAAAGTATACTACCCTACAGATTAGTACTACACTAGATTGAAAAAAGATGAACGAAAAGCAAAAAAATGACACGGACGCAATCCCCCCCAAAGGGGGATGGTGAATAGGCTCGAAAGAGCCTATTCGAAAAGATATTTTCTTTTTATTAGCAGAGATTTACAATATCAGAAAATTGAAATTGATGCACTTTGTTCCTTGTTATCTAGGATCCAAAGGCTTACAACAAGCTTGTAACAAGCTAAACTCAAAACACAGCGGTGGGGGAAGCTTCCGGAAAGCTTTGGTTCGTCCAATAGTTGGAAAATGGGGAGAGTATCCTTCTATTTTTTCTTAGACCTGCTAAAAAATAGCAAGAAATTAAAATAAAATGTGCCCAAAAACACTTTAAAATTGTTTTGGGTCACCACGCTAGTTACCAAAAAAAACTAAGTAAAAAACTGTTAAAAGGGGCTAATCTAGTTTTGCAAAAGGAACCAAGGAAAGCAAGCTTTCCTTGGGATCTTGGCTTTCTGTTTGGGAAGCCAATGAGATATGCACTTTTCTTGTAGAATTTAAATCTTTGAAGAACGAAAAAAGAAACTACCTTATGAGCAAGCTTTAGATCTATGCTTTAGCTACTTGCAAAAAATGAAATTCCTACACCTAGATCTATCTTTATGAAATGATATTCTTTATAAAATTATAGATATAAGTAGAAGGACTCTTACAAACTAGATCTAACAATATATATTCAATTCTTAGAACTAGATCTGATCATAAGAGGAAGAGACAGGTGACTCGAAGATTGATTTTAATAGAAAGGAGGAAGAGAAGGGGAAAGGCCCGTTGTTGGATAGATCTGCAATGGAAACTTGTTAGTAGAATACAGAGGGGCAATTCCATCACAAATTTTTTCGATGTACAATGGAGTCAAACTATATCCACAACTCGTCCAATCCTTGCTACCTGAAAGCTAAACAAACAGTCCTGCATGAAACCTCATGAGGTCTGGATATATATATGAAAAAGAGACAAGAATTAAACGCAAATAAACTTATTAAACATGTATAATTTAGATCTTCAAACATATATGCTATGAGATATAGAAAAAACAAGTAACCTTACTTTCCCAACTATACTCCTATTGATTCAGCTGAATCGTTCAAGCCAGACAGGGTTCAGATGTAGAAATTGAGAGAAAAGTCGGCAACATCAATA
Organism: Pseudotsuga menziesii; assembly: GCA_001517045.1. Classification (NCBI taxonomy): domain Eukaryota; kingdom Viridiplantae; phylum Streptophyta; class Pinopsida; order Pinales; family Pinaceae; genus Pseudotsuga; species Pseudotsuga menziesii. The sequence goes on along the minus strand of LPNX010199386.1, from coordinate 161,609 downwards.
GCCGTAAGACAATGCTTAATCCACACACATGAGAGCATTACACCATTTGGAATCCAAAGCTTCTTTATTCCAACAATCAAAATATTACAACAGTATTACAATAGCAAGCCCTTCAATCCAATTCTAACTAGCTTGGAAGAGGCAGCTTGTGCTTCATTTATACAAAAACCAGGAGATCCAGCCTAGGGGGGCGCAAATCCCAAGGAGACAAACAACTGTAGCTGAAGGAGAGTCCATCAATACCTGATCTGTGTCTAACTAAGCCTGATCTGAGTCTCACTGAGTGCAACTGTGAATCACAGAGCTGATCTAACTAACACCTCAACCTGTTGACTGAAGCATCCACCAAAACTCATCCAGATGAGCCCAAACGTGTGGAGGAGAGAAGGAGGGAAAAATTCCCCATAAAGGATGCTAAAGTTCAAGTCTGGATCTGTCCAGATCACCTCCTTCATTCAAGGATTTGTCAGATCCAGTCAATCTGGTTCAGATCTGATTGATTTCAATCAAACCGGTTGAGAATCCACTGATCTAGGATTTTGGATTTGCTCCATTATACATCAATTTATTAATTAAAATAATCAATAATTGATTTTTTGGGTCTTTCTGACCTGAGTGATAGAAAATCACTCAAAACTAGGAAATAGCGTGTCCATGGGTTTACATGGTGCTCTTAGCTTGAAAATGAGCACCTACATGACTGCAACTGATTATTTGGCCCACTTTTATTACAAAATCAAATTTTCCAATTAAACTATTAAAAAATAGTCTAAGTTTTGGAAAAATTAAATTTTAATAAAAAACACTGAAAAAATTAAAAAAATAATAAAGTTGAAAAAACCGAGGGGGACTTAGAGATGTTCATATGACTCGACCATGATGCCTACCATGTTTATACATTGACACATAGACTCTAATAAACTCAATACGGATAAATTCCAAGCCGACCACCCCAACTTTGGAGGTATGGAGTGAAAAACTCAGAAATTATTAGTCATTTATTTAACAACCAATAATAACCAAGGGAAAAAACACCCTGGGCTGATCGGATTGACAAATAAAGTCTAAGAGACCGAGTCTTTTACAGACACTATCATGCTAGAACATTTATTACAACTCCCCCAAGGGGGTATGAACATGTGATATAATACAACAAAGTTTCCCAGAAGCAAGACTGAAGGTCTTCTAAAGTCTGAACAAGTTATCCTTGTCCAGTTCACCAAGCTCACTGGATAAAAAACCACTAAGTACAACTTAGGTAGTAACATTCTGGCTCCAACTGTGGGATGTGTGCTCGATCTGGTCTTTAAGGCAAGGAGAGGATACGAGAACACCAAAATATTTGGTTTATATACCCTGTAAAAACATCTCAACTTGACAAGAAAACCTCAGTAGCACAAGTTTTATAAAAAACCAAATGGACCATTAAGCTGATTTATTTAAACAAAATAAATGTAACTAACTAATTTCTTTATTATTATTATTATAGCTAAGTACAAAACAGAAATGCAGAAAGTAAATGCTCTCTTTTAAGGAGCTTATTTTCCTACTCTAAGCATGATATAAATAGGGTTAAGTGTAATAAAAAATACAATGTAACCACCTAAGCATTTTATTAACATAAAAAATAATTCTTTGTCTTTGGTTACCAGCCAAAGTAAGGATACCTTATTTAGAAAATGCAAACTTGCGTGATGATTCAGAATGGGTGGGATGGATGGGAAATCATAGGAATGAATAAAGTCATTAAAGTTCTTCCCAAATTGGTATGTGCTTGCACAAGCTGCTTCTATCCATGACTGGATAGGACTAATATGCCAATCACCATGATGAGGCAGACTGACTATATCATCATACTGATCATTAAGGCTTACCGAATGATGACTCATTGTATAAGCACGAAGCTGCTCCAAATCATAAGGAACCTCTACATGTAAAGAATATGGCTGAGACTGATATTCCACTGACTGCATCACATCTAACTTTTCACAACACTTCTTCTCAATGTCTTCATTACTGATACCCTTGTGCGGCTCTGCATGATATGACTCTGAATGATCATGTGAAAATTCTAAATGTTCCTCTTCCATACTACGGTTTTCCCAGGCATCCAGATCCATGCTCCCCTCTATGGACGTATCTTAGATTGGACTTCCACAAATTTTTTAATAGACACTCCCTTTTCTGCACATACCATGGATGGAATTCTTAATAAGATTTCACAAGTTGGATTATCTATGAAATTCCAATAGTTATCACTCCCATCTATGTTGGATATGAGAGAGTCTTCCTTGCTGGTATCACATCCTAAGATATAACTACCCTCCTCTTGCTCATAATAATCATCCTTCAAAGTTTTGGTTTCAAAGGTATTATGAGAATTTAAACTTTCCAAAACTTCATCCCTAAGTGATGAACATAGAGGAGTATCATCATACATATCATAAACTTCTTCATAAGTGCCGATCTCTATAATGGTTTCCTCATGAGGGATTTCTGGAAAAGCATTGCAACAATCCTGAGAATATCTCAAATCTTCAATGTTTTTAGTTATGGTGACATGAGGAGAGTCTTCAACAATGTGTTCAATCATGGGTTCCTTGTGAATCTTTCCAACATGATTGTCATGGATGTTCCCATCTTCAAAATCTTGCTGTGTAATGAGAGATACCTTATATTCTTTAAAAAATTTCTTAATTGCTTCCTTTCTTAAATAACTACTAGGATGCTTTTTGATGGGAGTATCATGGATCTCCTCTTCACTTAAATGTTCAAGAAGTGATTCCAAGTCTTCACTACTTTGTATCATGGCAAAAGGTCCATCATATGTTTCCATGTGATACTCTATCCCAGATAGGTAGAAGGTACACATATTTTCAAGGAACTTTTTCAAACCATTCCTACTACCCCTACCATCATGCCACTTCTCTAAAAACATCCAAAGGAAGCTTGGAAAAGAAGTTATACATTTATTAGGAAGGCACTGATAGAACCAACAACAGGCCTCACCCCAAAAAGTACCAGCAAACATTTCCATCATATTGTCTTCATGAAGAACATTGGAGTCAGTCATCAACTGAAGGAAATATTTGACATGCCAGATGGCCGAATCACCATGAAATACTGGAAGCCATTTATATGCATCCCCCACACCATCACAACAGTTAGGAAGACCTGGGATGTTTGATAAATCGATAGGCTTAAAATTCCAATTATCGGGGCACCATATTTCTCCTTTAATTCATCCATATCAAAAATTAATAGTATGAATTTGATATAACCATTAAACCTTGTGTTGAAAAGGTGGAGCTGTCAAGTGATGAGCTTTAAAGGTTTTAACATGTCACATGGGATCATCTACACACAACAAAACTTCACAATTTTATGAGATAACAGGGTTTTATCCCTTCAATGGAGTTGCCATGTGAAAAACAAAAATAAGCATTTATAAATCTTTTCACAAAAAATATTTTTTTCTTTTCTTTGAAAAAATAAAAACTAAACAAAAGGTCAGTGGAGTCGCCAGATGAAAGTTAAAGATCTACTCTAAGCATTCATCAAACAAAGCAAAAACAAAAATGAAGAAAACAAAAGTCGTACTAGGGAATAAAAAGATTTATCCCCAGCAACGGCGCCAAAATGTATTGCCGCCTTTCACATACCTGGGTCACGTGGAAGAAATATTCAAGCCACTCGGTGTGTCCTTGGGGGCAAGTCTCATGTCAAGGTTGTCACCTTGTTCTTGACTCCTCCGTTTAGGCTCAACTCCTAACAAATCCAAGGGGGGTAGACCCTATTAAGTTGCTAAGGAAAAATTATTTAGTATGGTGATGTTATATTGAATGACTTACTTAAGAGTTTGAAATTTAACCATAAAAAACCATAGATGACAAGATACAAAATGAGCACACGAAAGCACAATGATGAGACACAATATATATATATATATATATAAAATAGCCAGTGCCTTAAAATGGAGTCAAAAGATAATCAATGTACTTGCATGTGCTTGGAGTGAATCTTTTGTGATTGCCTCTTGGTACGTTTTAAGTTAATGTGAAATATGAGTTGATTAAAATTAGGCGAAGGGGTGGACTCCAGATATACCTAAGAGTACTTGGAGTATGTCGAAAAATAAACCTTCATGGCTACCTGCAAGGAATATGTGGGCTGAATGGAGTCTCTGAGGCTATTATTCATAATGCACTCACAGGTGTAACAGAGATTGGTGCCCCGAGGTCACTTTTCAATAGTTCCCGCTTCCTTTAGGTATTTTGCCACCGTAATGGTTTGATCGAGGTGTTGGATTTTCACCTGATGGTTTGTTAATTTGGGAGAATGATTCCTAATTATTCTAGTCACTCAAGTGCTTTTGATGCAGCTTGACTGATCGGATGAACCACAGCCAAGTGCAGAGCATACACACCGAAGTCTTGTCAATTTTAGTAAATTTTAGACAAGGTGTTCTTATTAAAAAGAAAACCCCTAGGAACCTCTTTCGGTCCAAGTGGACCTCAATCGGGGAATCAAGGAGGGGTTGATTTTATTATGGTTACTGAAACAAATGATGATAGCAAATGAAACATAAAAAGATAAGAAAACCACAATTTTCTAATTAGACTACCGTGAACCTTTCTTCACCTTTCGGCTAAAAAGGAGGCTCCTGGGTAAGTATTAAAGTTACTTTGAAACCAATAGAATGGAATATGGAAATGATTTTAAATCAAATTATACTACCCTGTATATTAGTACTACGCTAGATTGAAAAAAATGAACGAAAAGCAAAAAATGACACGGACGTAATCCCACCGAGGGAGGATGGTGAATAGGCTCGAAATAGCCTATTCGAAAAGATCTTTTCTTTTATTAGCAGCGATTTACAATATCATCAAATTGAAATTGATGCACTTTGGTCCTTATTATCTGGGATCCAAAGGATTACAACAAGCTTGTAACAAGCTAAACTCAAAACACAACGATGGGGGAAGCTTCCAGGAAGCTCTGGTTCATCCAAGAGTCGGAAAACGGGAAGAGTCTCCTTCTGTTTTTTGTTAGACATGCTAAAAAATAGCGAGAAATTAAAATAAAATGAGCCCAAAAACACTTTAAAATTGTTTTGGGTCACCACGCTAGTTACCAAAAAAAACTAAGTAAAAAATTGTTAAAAGGGGCTAATCTAGTTTTGCAAAAGGAACCAAGGAAAGCAAGCTTTCCTTGGGATATTGGATTTCTGTTTGGCAGCCAATGAGATATGCACTTTTCTTGTAGAATTTAAATCTTTGAAGAACAAAAAAATAAACTACCTTATGAGCAAGCTTTAGATCTATGCTTTAGCTACTTGCAAAAAAAGAAATTCCTACACCTAGATCTATCTTTATGAAATGATATTCTTTATGAAATTATAGATCTAATCAGCAAGACTCTTATAAACTAGATCTAACAATATATATTCAATTATTAGAACTAGATTTGATCATAAGAGGAAGAGACAAGTAACTGAAAGATTGATTTTAATAGAAAGGAGGAAGAGAAAGGGAACGACCTGTTGTTGGATGGATCTCCAATGGAAACTTGTTAGTAGAATACAGAGGGGCAATGCCTTCACAAAGTTCTTGGATTTACAGTGGAGTCAAACTAGATCCACAACTCGTCCAATCCTTGCTACCTGAAAGCTAAAGAAACAATCCTGCATGAAACCTCATGAGATCTGGATATATATATGAAAAAGAGACAAGAATTACATGCAAATAAACTTATTAAACATGTATAATCTAGATATTCAAACATATATGATATGAGATATAGAAAAAACAAGTAACCTTACTTGCCCAACTATACTCCTATTGATTCAGTTGAATTGTTCAAGCCATACAGGGTTCAGATGCAGAAATTGAAAGAAAAGTTGGCAACATCAATAGCCGTAAGACAATGCTTAATCCACACACATGAGAGCATTACACCATTTGTAATCCAAAGCTTCTTTATTCCAACAATCAAAATATTACAATAGTATTACAATAGCAAGCCCTTCAATCCAACTCTAACTAGCTTGGAAGAGGAAACTTGTGCTTCATTTATACAAAAACCAGGAGATCCAGCCCAAGGGGGGCGTAAATCCCAAGGAGACAAACCACTGTAGTTGAAGGAGAGTCCATCAATGCCTTATCTGTGTCTAACTGAGCCTGATTTGAGTCTCATTGAGTGCAATTGTCTGTNGTAAATCCCAAGGAGACAAACCACTGTAGTTGAAGGAGAGTCCATCAATGCCTTATCTGTGTCTAACTGAGCCTGATTTGAGTCTCATTGAGTGCAATTGTCAATCAGAGAGTTTCTCTAACTAACACCTCAACTTGTTGACTGAAGCATCCACCAAAACTCATCCAGATGAGCCCAAACGTGTGGAGGAGAGAGGGAGGGTGAAATTCCCCATAAAGGATGTTGAAGTTCAACTTTGGATATGTCCAGATCACCTCCTTCAGTCAAGTATTTGTCAGATCGAATCAATATGGATCAGATCTGATGATTTCAATCAAATCGGTTGAGAATGCACTCATCTAGGATTTTGGATTTGCTCCATTATACATCAATTTATTAATTAAAATAATCAATAATTGATTTTTTGGGGCTTTCTGACCCGAGTGATGGAAAATCACTCAAAATTGGGAAATAGCGGGTCCATGGGTTTACATGGTGCTCGTAGCTTGAGAATGATCACCTACATGACTGAAACTGATTATTTGGCCCACTTTTATTACAAAATCAATTTTTCCAATTAAACTAATAAAAAATAGCCTAAGTTTTGGAAAAATTAAATTTTAATAAAAAATACTGAAAAAATTAAAAAAAATAAAAAAGTTGAAAAAACCTAGGGGGGCTTAGACATGTTCATATGACACGACCATGATGCCTATCATGTTTATACGTTGACACATAGACTCTAATAACCTCAATAGGCCTAAATACCAAGCCGACCACCCCAACTTTGGAGGTATGGAGTGAAAAACTCAGAAATTATTAGTCGTTTATTCAACAACCAATAATAACCAAGGGAAAAAACACCCTGGGCTGATCGGATTGACAAATAAAGTCTAAGAGACCAAGTCTTTTACATACACTATCATGCTAGAACATTTATTACAACTCCCCCAAGGGGGTATGAACAAGTGATATAGTACAACAAACTTTCCCAGAAGCAAGACTGAAGGTCTTCTGAAGTCCGAACAAGTTATCCTTGTCTGGTTCACCAAGCTCACTTGATAAAAAACCACTAAGTATAACTTAGGTGGTAACATATTGTATGTTCTAGGTCTTGCCTCTAACCTCTTGTCAGTGTATCAGATGACCCACATAGGGTCTCCAAAGAAGGTCATATTCTCCCCTGATGATGTTGAGATCACAGAGATCTCGAATGGTAAAGTCATTGCAAAAGGATTTGTAGATCACACTTCGAAGGTATACATGTTTTCACATTTTCTACCCTACTCAAACCCCTCTTCTCTTCTGATTCATGCTAATGAGGCAAGCAAGCTTTGGCATGAAATATTTGGCCATCTTAACTATAAGTATCTTTCTGATCTAAGTGAAAAAGAAATGGTCATAGGGTTACCAAAGATTAAGTTTTCCAAGGGAGTTTGTCAAGGTTGTATCCTAGGAAAACACCCAGAGCATAAATTTGAGAGAGCTAGTCATGAGAGAACCTTTGCATCTCTTGAGTTGATCCACAATGATTTTGTTGGTCCATTTCCTCATATGTCAATGATTCAAGCCAAATATACATTGACCTTCATAGATGACTTTTCCAGGTATTGTTGGGTTTACTTCCTGAAGCATAAGTCTGAATTTTTTGGCCTCTTCAAAGTCTTTAAGGCCTTGGTTGAAAAACGGTCTAGGAGAAAACTCAAGATCCTCAGATCTAACAATGGTGGTGAGTATGTCAAGACATAGTTCATTCAATATTGTGAAGATGCAGGTATTTAGATGCAGCATTCAATCCCTTACACACCACAACAAAATGGTGTTGCTGAGAGAAAGAATAGATCACTGAAGGAGATGGAAACCTGTATGATGGAGGCTAAGACTTTGCCACCAAATTTTTGGGCCAAGGCTATAAACTGTGCATCCTATATCTAGAATAGGGTGCCTCATAAACAGCTTGATGGTATGACTCCTTTCGAATCTTGGAGTGGGCACAAGCCAGATGAACAGAAAAGAGGAAGGATTTGCAGCCCCAAAGCCAAGAGTGTCTATTGGTTGGGTACTCTAAATATTGAAAAGGGTACAAGATGATCAACTTGAGCATAGACAAATCCTTCATTGAAAGGAGTGTTCAGTTCCAAGAAGAGCCTTTAGCAGCAGTTGAAGTTGGAGAGTCTTCTTCACCACCAGAACCATTGAATGTAAGTGAAGAGACAAATGATTTTTCTGATTCTGATATGTTTGATAATGATGATTTAATTGAAGATCCTAATAGTCCTACAAGACCAAAATGGGAAGCAAATACCATTCATGCAGCTGGGGAACTAGTTGGAAATCCTAGTGATCCTAGGAGGACTAGATCTCAGTTTGAGAGTGCCCTGTGTATAAAAGACCCTTTTTTTGCATAGAAGTGCTATCTAATGGTTGAATCAAACCCACAGACATATGAAGATGCAGCACATGATACAAGATGGAAAACAGCCATGAAATAATAATTCAGCTCACTCCAGAAGAACAACACTTGGGAACTGGTTGATCTTCCCACAGGGAGGAAGCTAGTTCAATGTAAGTGGGTTTTCAAAACTAAGTTTGCTACTGATGGTTCAAATTTGAAATATAAGGAAATATTGGTAGCTAAGGGCTACTCACAGGTACATGGTATTGACTACAATGAAACCTTTACACCAGTGGCAAAGATGGACTCCATAAAGCTAGCCTTAGCCATTGCAGCTTCGAAGTAGTGGGAGGTACATCACAAGGATGTGAAGTGTGCTTTCCTGAATGGAGATATTAATGAAGAGATTNACTCCATAAAGCTAGCCTTAGCCATTGCAGCTTCGAAGTAGTGGGAGGTACATCACAAGGATGTGAAGTGTGCTTTCCTGAATGGAGATATTAATGAAGCGATT
>LPNX010199386.1:121410-152447 GCA_001517045.1 Pseudotsuga menziesii | reverse complement strand
TACATGCAGTAGCCTCAATGGTTTGTTTCTAATCCATCTTTTGTGTGTAGGTTAAAGAAATCATTGTATGGGCTCAAGCAAGCCCCCAGGCCTTGGTATGCCAAGATTAATGGATTTCTGTCGTCATTGAGTTTTGTTCGATGCAAGTATGATCCTAATGTTTATTTGAAGCTGATTCATGGTTCTTTGATGATTATTGTCTTGTATGTGGATGACCTTCTGATTACAGGAATTTCAAAGAAATAAATTGCCTCCTTGAACAATGCAATGAACCATGCATTTTCTATGACTGATTTGGGGTTGTTGAGCCAATTATTGGGTCTCAAAATTGCTCAATCCCAACATGGAATAAAATTACATCAGCCCAAGTATGCTTTATATTTTCTAAACAAATTCAACATGAAATATTGCAAGCCAAGCAAGACTCCTTTCCTTTCAGGAGTTAGGCTTGAAGAAGCAGGTTCTTTTCCTATGGTAAATAATACACTATATAGGCAGTTGATTGGGTGTTTGCTTTACCTTACACACACTCAACCTGATATTTCTTATGCAGCAAGTGTGGCTTCAAGATACATGGATCAGCCTCATGAGATCCATTGGAGAGAAGCCAAAATGATCCTTAACTTTGTTCAAGGAACAAGAACTCATGGGATCTTCTACAAAGCTAAATCTGATCTTGATTTGATTGGGTTTACTAACAATGATTGGGTAGGTGACAACACAAATAGAAATTCAACATCAAGATATGTGTGCATGCTTGCTGAAGGAACAATCAGCTGGTCAAGAAAGAAACAGAGTGCCATAGCACTCTCATCTACAGAAGCAGAGTACAGAGGAGTTGTAAATGCAGAAACTCAATGTTTATGGTTGCAGGGGATACTTGGTGAGTGTGGCTTCAAATCATAGTTTCCAACTATTATCTATTGTGATAATCAGAGTACCATTCAAATCTGCAATGACCCAATTTAGGGACAGAGAACCAAACACATTGAGATCCATATGAACTACATCAGACAGCTTGTGCATGATGGCACCATTCACCTACTCTTCTGTGCATCTTCAGAACAAGTAGCAGACATATTCACCATATTTTTTTGTGAGAAGACACTCAGCAATCTCAAATCACTGCTGGGGATTTTTGATCATGCTTTGGAGCATGATTGATGAAAATATTTTCAAATTTTGTTTTACTGTCCATGTTTAAGGGAGGATTTTCCCACTGGGTTTTTGCCTCTTTCCTTGGTTAAATGGACATGCAGTATGTAAAGGGTGACTAAGAATTGTTACTAGGCCCTATATTTTTCTGATATTTACTCATAAATCTAGGCTTAAGGGGGGTTTTTAGAATAATCAACCCATAGTTACCTACCTTAGACATTAATTAATCCATTTTTGTCTTATTTTCCTAGTTTCCAATATTCCACTCTATGCAAGTTGTCTTCCACATGACATAGAATTCAAACTTGCTAAAACTGAGTCATGGATCACTTGGGAAACCTCCTGGAATCCATATTTAGCATATATTCTTTATTCCAGATCCTCCCTAGCGCATATCTGCTTTTTCTGCTAAGTTGCCTGTTTTATTGAGATTTATGGCAAAAGGGAAAGTAAGACTAGGTGTAGTTGATTTTTTTTTTCCCCTCATCATCCTCCATTATTTTCTCCTAATAAAAGCATGTATGAGTTTTCTTTCCATCACTTATTATATTTCCTACTTGACTTTTCCAATTCGTGAGCCTCTAGGTAGATTTGGAAATTGCTTTATGCACATATGAGGGATTTGACTAGATTTAGTAAGCCTACTTTTTTACTATTTCAAATGGCATCCTTATGCATTCGAATATCTCATGTAATTATATATTGCAGCAGCCTATGACTTCATAAGGTTGGCTATTGTACACTTATTCAATACAGATTAATGTTATGCTCCAATTCCAGTCTCCTTTGTGTGTAAATTTGCATGTTTGATTAGCAATTTTGTGAGTGCAATTGTTCTATCACTTGGGTTCAATTTCCACATTAAATTCATTTGATTATGAGAAGGGTAGCATGGGTTCAAGGGTAGACTGTGTGTGAGCTATGAGTACATAGTATCTAGTAAGGATCTCTAGTCTTTGGGTATGTGGTAATATGTATAGGGTATAGTTAAGATACATTTTGTCAAAAGAGTCGGGCACTATAGAAAAAATGAATTCCTCTTCTATTGAAATTTAAATGTTTTGTTATTTAATATTAGGAATGGATATTTTGTTCTGTTAAATTTTAACGTTTGTTATACTAATATAATGCAGGGGAATGCTTTTTATTGGATTGAAACGCTTTAACAAAGCCCTAGAAGTTTTTCAAGATGTGAGTGGGTAACATGCTCTTAAGTTGGTTCTGCTGCTTGTTTTCTGCTTCACCATTTTTGACAACTATTGTAGGATTATTGGAGTTTCCAATCATGTTATTTTTGGTGCAGTAGATTACAGCCCCAACAACAACTTTAACTGCAATAACTGTGGAAGCATAAAAGAAAAATTCCTAGTTTCTCTCATTCAGACTAGTCAGGTTAGTTCTTCACTTCTTAGTTGCGTTAATGTTAATATATAGCATGATGCTATGAAATAATTTGTTTATGTCCAGAATTTTGTGTTTAAGTGTGCTAAGCAAATGATGTTCAATTCAAATAAAAGGAAGTGTTCTAAACAAACCATGTTCCATTCAAAGTCAAACCCATATTTTTGGCAGTGTGAAAAATGGATGTCATTCTTGCTTATAGAAACAAAGGTGTTAAGACAGATCAGTTATCCACCTTACTTGTGTAGGTTCTATACAAACAGACAATATCAAATGAAAATGAACCAGTGATCTTGTGGAATGCAGTAAAAAATCTGGCATTATAGCAATATTGATTCTTGTAAACTATCTATACGATGTTAGCTTGTGGAAATTTTCCTAGAATATGGTAACAAATGCTCTTGATATGTTCATTCTTCCTTCATTTTTTTCTTTATAGTTGACTTTTGTTTAAATTTTTTTTATCACAGGTTCCAACATTCCCAAAATATACACCTGCTGTTGTCCAAAGAANTGTTCATTCTTCCTTCATTTTTTTCTTTATAGTTGACTTTTGTTTAAATTTTTTTTATCACAGGTTCCAACATTCCCAAAATATACACCTGCTGTTGTCCAAATAATTTCGAAATCTTTCACTCAGGTATATGCAGTCATTGTTGTACAATAGACCTCATTCAGGTTTTGTTCAAATATTCCAATAATTAAAAAAATTTAATTTACTTTTTTCACTGATTTGTGAAATATGGTTTTGTCTTGGTTTGATTGATTGTCTATCATATCTTTAATTCTGGTAGGACCTCATTATTGGTGTTAAAATCTATAACTGTAATGTGTATTCAATTGGATTCTTCCATCCACCTATGCAATTGTTTAGTATAGTGATGTAAAGAGCAAGGTTATGAGAACTAGAACAAGAATCAGTTGAGGGTCACACCCGGACCAGAACAAAACTGGCACAAAATTGGATAGAGAACTGGGTTGGAGAACCATCATCAAAATCATATACATGAGGATATCGTGGATCATATAACAATCACACCATAAACCTAGACCCCTCTAGGATTAATACACATCTTCTAGTTGGGCCTTGACTTTGATCTTTGCAATAGGAATATTTACAATGCAACACAAGATCATTACAAATCATCCCACACGGCTTGATTCCCCTCTCATAAGACACATCATACAATTATTACATGATTTATTCATTATAATTCAAGGTTAAAACTTGGGTGTTACATCAAATTATTAGTTATGGTACATGGATGGTTAATAGTAATTTTAGTATTGTTGTTGTGATTCTTGAATGGTTTTGATATGTGACTTTTTTTTTAAAATTATATATATATTGTATTTTTTATTTCGCCTCCTTATCTCGATCCTGGCTCTAGAGCTAGATATTTATCTGTATCCTGGTGACATAGGAAATAGCATGCAGACCTCAAACATAAAAACATCATACTAATGTTCATAACATCATTTCCATCTTCCAATCAGCATAATTTGTTTCCCACAAAATAAGCAGTGATTTAATGCAATGAAAAACTATGGCTTCTTCTAATTATATCCACAGTCAAACTATGTCAAAATCAGTGCTCTATAGTATCTTTCTCTCCTAAAAATCCGTGCACATTCTCCAAAAACATCAAAAGCAAATGTCCAAGAGTAGAACATTCTATTTCCAATGATAACAAGAGTAGATCCTCCAGATTGAAATCACTTTCATGCATACACATGCAATATTTCCCCCCAAAATAAGAGCATCCAAACAAGAAAAAAATTGCATCTCTTATCATGTTGAAACAACAATATCCAAACATTAAAAGGTAGAGCTAGTATGGAGCTGAATCAATGATCTTTATTAAAAATAATTGTGCCAATTTAATGTCCATAAATTCTCCTCCAAGATTGTGCAGCACTTGACCTAAAGTTAGGTTCAGTTTAACCTCATAAAATTCATGCATCACTTCCCTTTATCTGTTGAATTGATGCATTTTGGCCTATTAAATTGGCCCCGATGAAGTGCAAATTGGACACAAGCACTTTACTTTGACCTATTGAGATCTTATTTTGGCAATATTCATGAATAACGCTATCAAAAGCATTATAATAAATATATTTTTTCTCTATTAAATATCTACATGCAATGGCACTGTACCTTTCTAAAATAGAATTGTCTAAAAGTTGAAACATCTAAAACTTGATTTGTCTAAAAATAACAATATGCCAAAAATAGAAACATATATTTTGTGAAAGTGCTCTAGCAACCCTGCCAATCCTGAATGTTCACTGATCAACCTCATGTAAATGATATGAACTGGCCATGGTAGTATGCAATGTGCATATCTTGATTTAATGACATATGAGGTAAAAGATCCCGTGCAGTAATCTTACTTTGCAGTTCCTATTTCCATATTGTCTCTCTTTGGCATTAATACAATAGTTTAGAACATTATGTCATTAATACATTAGTTTAGAAACATTATCTTGTTTTGTGTAATATGGGGAAGCATTGTTCTATTTATATCTTTAAGAGAATGGCCCCAATACATTCAGTCCATATGGTTATACTGTTATCCATCCTTACATAGATTGAAAGTGTGGATTTGTGCTCTTATCTTATATACATTTAGGGTCATTAAAGGAATACGATATAAAGGTTAACAGTCTAAAGTAGTCTCTCATTTTTGTCATCAACTGCAAGATTGTTTGGTGGTCTAAATAGTAATCTAAATATTGTTTTTTATCTTAGATCTGAGGAAGCTACACTCTATATTCTCGAAACCTCTTATTCATTGATTCATGCTACTATAGTGCTTTGCAAGTGTTGAGATGATATAAGGATCGAGTTACATAGGGTATTTTAGACTGGTTGTTCACCTTTTTGGATAGTATATGGAAATTGTCCTTGACAAGTGACACCATTGGTATTTGTTCCTTAAAAAGTCTATTCCTTTGCTGATTGAACAATATTTAGAAGGGATGATAGAATTATTTAATACTTTCCATGGGTATCCTTGTATTTCCAAAGGATATTTTGAGCACTAGGTGACCTTTAACATGGTCAGCTGAAGATACCGAGGGTTTGGATGCCAAAGGAGGATGCTAGACATCCATGGACATGAAAAACAACTCAAACAACCACGTGGGACCTCTAAGTGGAGATATAGGTTCCATTAGAAGCATTTTTACATTATGAGTCTTTAAACCTAGACATGGTTGATAGAGGAAAGATACGTCTCCTCCCCTAAAGGAATATTTTAAACATCCAACTTCAAAAATCATACAATGAGGTCTGCATAAATGTTCTCTAGCTTGTTGCTGACATCCTGTTCTTGAACCTCTGAAGCTGTCGTAACCAAGTAGGTCATGTCTATGTGTATCCTATCCTCAAAATTTTCATTATCAGTCTTTATTTTAACTTGACAATTTATCCATCAAATGCTACAAGGCATGCATGCAATTTATCAAAATGCCATGATATACTTGAACGGATTTGGTGAGTTGAACATTGAGCAATGAAACTTGTGAATCATGTGCCATGAAAATTTATTCATGACTCACTATTAGTTGATATTGGCTTGTAAGAATGGCTGGTAAGGTGTTCAATAGAGCAGCAAAATGTTTCTGGTTACTATTATTTTGAGGCCAGGTATCTCCTACAAATTTTTCTCCCGCTGATTTGAGGCTACACTGGATTTAGTTAGTTTCTCGAGGTGATCTCTAACTTGAAGGATTGTTTTAAATGCAGGTCATAGGCGTGAAGGATTTATCACTTTCTGAAATGGAAAATCTGTTCTACATTCTTCGGATAACTGTCTCTCCAGGACTTGTGAGTATAGGCCTATGTTTGTATTTTTACAATATCTTGTCTCTGACTGTTATAGTGGATTTCACCACTCTAGGTGAATCACACTTTGTATGGCCTTCCCCTGTCCCGCTGAAGACTCCTTATCCCCTACAGACCACTTTTTGTCCTTTGATGTTTCCTTGATCATCCCTAAAAACACATGAAAAAATCTATACGCGACTTTTAACCTTATAAGTGCGTACATACACGGGTTTGAGCCATATAACCGCATACATCGGGATGTGTAAATAATCCAAATCATTTTGGAGTTTTCCTTGACATGGATCCGACTCATTTGACTCTTGGCCTTCCATATGCCTTGAGATCGCTCAGATTCGACCTTTCATTACCCCTTTGAAAAGCTATATAAGGAACCCCTTGGTACATTGAAGGCATAAGAGAGAATTGAGAGCATCGAAACTATAGTCCATTGTTTCCGTAACTTATGCTTGATTCTTCATCTCTTTGTCCCTTGGAGCACTTTTGTGTTCTTCCCAAGCTTGCCTTTTGCTTGTGAGCTTGCTATCGATAGATGGAGGATTGAAGTGGTCGAGGCCCAAGTGGGGGATTCAGTTTCTTCAGTTCGCAGACGTGCCGTCAGAGGTTGTATCTTGTAATCTATGATTTATATTAATAGAAATATCTTTTCCTGTCCAATGATGTGTATTTGAATGAATATTTTATCCATGGGATTATGTCAAATGCTTTTACATTATTGATTATATATTCTAGAATAGATCTAACACCATGATATATAGAATTCTTGTATTGTTTACTTGTTGTTGAGGAAGTAATATAGCAATTCAAGATGAAGATTGGAAAGCTCAACGGGGATCTACTTCAACCGTTCGGAATAAGGTACGAGGTCTGATCTTTTAGTGTTAGACATTTTATTTCTATTGCATATTGGGAAAGATTGATTTCTGGAGTCAAGCTGTCTGTTGTGGTACCCCAAGTCATAGGAATTTCTCTCCATAACAGAATTGGATGTACAGTATGCAAGCCGTTGCTTCTTCCTTGTTTCATGTTTTATGCTTTCCACATAACGGGAAGATTGTAACGATTGATCAGATGACATTCAAGAATCTGTCTGTTACCGCATCTTCGGGAGCTTCGATCCCGATTGTTGAGCACTCTCAACCGGCAACTGGGAGTGTGGGTGTAGGCATGATCAGATGACATTCAAGAATCTGTCTGTTACCGCATCTTCGGGAGCTTCGATCCCGATTGTTGAGCACTCTCAACCGGCAACTGGGAGTGTGGGTGTAGGCATATATCCATCCCTCATGGGAATATTTAGTTGTCCTGCACCAATCTTCATGATAGGATCTAGTTTCGATGAGGCCTCGACTTCTACGATATCAGTGCCTTTTCGCACAAGTCATATGGAAGATCCTTGGATTCTTCCTTCACCGAGTACTTTGAGCAAGCCTATCGAGATGACTGTGCCATTTCCTGCAGCCATGATCGCTTATCAAGCTAATCTCAAGAATGTTGCAGAGCCTCGTTCTTCCTCTTCATGGACGGAGGAGGAAGACCCCTATGTGCTTCCGGCATGGGCAGTACAGTCTTCTCATGCCTACGACTACCTTGATATGGTTTTCCCTTCAGATGAAGTGATNTTCCTCTTCATGGACGGAGGAGGAAGACCCCTATGTGCTTCCGGCATGGGCAGTACAGTCTTCTCATGCCTACGACTACCTTGATATGGTTTTCCCTTCAGATGAAGCGATTATTGAGGCTATGTCGGGAGTTGAGCCACCATGGGAGGAACTTCATCATAAATCGTACTTCCTTCCACAGCTTGACCGTTTGGAGCATGAGGATTATAGGGAGATTCTTAGTTAGAAATTTGGTAGTCCTATGGTTCCATTAAGCTCTCCTGGTCCGATGGCTAATGGAAACATAGCGAACATATCGTCAACGATTCCTATCAACATTTCTCGCAATCCTGGCACAATAGAGAATGTCTATATTGGGGCAGAATGTTCCCAAGCTGAGATTCTCGAATATACTGAGCTATTCAAGGAATTCCGTGATATTTTTGCTTGGTCTTACGACGAGATTCCAGGTATTGACCCTCGGATTGTCAAACATGAGATTAATACTTACCCCAACGCTAAGCCTGTTCGACAACGTTTACGCGCCGTGAATCCTAGGAAAGCACCCGCCATTAAGGTAGAGATAGAGAAGCTGTTGAAAGCCGGTTTCATCTATCCCGTTCCCTTGACGGAGTGGGTTTCAAACCCCATTCCGGTAGATAAGAAGCAGGGAGCGATCCGCATATGCACTGATTTCCGTGATTTGAATTGTTCCTGTCCTAAGGATAACTTCCCCACACCATTTATAGATCAGATTTTGGATGAGTGTGTGGGGAGCGAAGTATTCTCCTTTATGGACGGCTTTTCCAGGTATAATCAGATACAGATTAAACCTGAGGACCAACATAAGACTGCATTTATATTTCCTTGGGGAACGTTTGCATATCAGAAAATGCCTTTTGGCCTTAAAAACACCGGAGCTACGTTTCAACGGGCAATGACCTTGATCTTCCACGATCTCAAGTCTATTATTGAAGTATTTTTGGATGACCTCGCTGCTCATTCTCGTATGAGAATGCGTCATCCCTATCACTTGAGATTGGCATTTGAAAGATGCCGTCACTATTCAGTTAGATTAAATCCTCATAAGTGCATATTTTGCGTGAAGTCAGGTCGTTTGTTAGGATTCATTGTTTCAAAGGAGGGTATAAGAGTTGACCCTTTGAAGGTTGAGGCAATACTTCAGTTGTATCCCCCGAAGAATATTCGTCATATTCAGTGTTTGCAAGGCATGGAAAAATTCTTACGAAGATTTGTTGTCAACTTTGCCAATTTGACTAGAGGCTTCATGCGTCTCTTGAAGAAGGACACCCCCTTTTATTGGGATGAGTGAGCCCAGGAGTCCTTCGATGCACTCAAGCAAGCCCTAGCATCGGCCCCGGTGATTAGTCCTCTGGATTATAGCCATGATTTCTTATTATATGTGGCCGCGTATTTAGAGACGATTGGTATGGTATTGGTTCAGGAGGATGAGGAGCTCCACGAGCATGCCATATATTATTTGAGCCGAAACCTTATTGACGAAGAGATCCATTATTCTCATGTCGAGAAGCTTGCTTTAGCTACCGTACANGGATGAGGAGCTCCACGAGCATGCCATATATTATTTGAGCCGAAACCTTATTGACGAAGAGATCCATTATTCTCATGTCGAGAAGCTTGCTTTAGCTACCATACATGTGGTTCATCATTTGAGACATTATATTCTCCTTCGCCAGACCTTGGTTTTGGCCCATGTCAATCCATTTCAGTTCGTCCTCACATGAAGGATGATTGGGGGAAAGTATAATAAATGGATTGTCATTCCGTAAGAATTTGATCTCGAGTTTGTTTCGGCAAAATTTAAGAAGTCTTTAGTCTTTGCAGAACTCATATCGGATTTTTCGAGTGAGATCGAGGAGTTGGTATGTGAAGATACGTTTGTTGTTGAACACATCTTCTTAATCTCTACGTTGGACCCATGGTATGGGGATATCATAATATATCTGCAAACACAGAGGACCCCTACTCACCTCTCGCGAGATGAACGATGACGATTATGTCATGTCTCTAAGAACTACCTTATAGTGGACAATACTTTGTGCCACCATGGGGTAGATTCCATTTTACGACGTTGTTTAACTCATGACGAGGTTGAGGTTGTGCTAAATGATTGCCATGGAGGGGTGTGTGGTGGTCATTTATCTGGGATTTCTACAGCTCAAAATATTTTGAGAGCAGGTTATTTTTGGCTGTCGATCTTTAAAGATTGTGTTGCTACGGTCAAGAGGTGCCACCCTTGCCAGGTGTTCACACGTAATATGCACTTGAAACCTACCCCATTACATCCCATTATCACCGCCGGTCCCTTCACTAAGTGGGGGCTCGATTTTATGGATTGCAACCCAGCTTCGGCTGGGGGGCACCATCACATTATAGTGGCTGTTGATTACTTCACGAAATGGGCTGAGGCTATGCCTACAGTAAAATCCGACGGTGAGACAGTCGCTCACTTTGTATTCAACCAAATCATTACTCGGTTCGAGATTCCGAAAGAGATTGTCACTGACCATGGCTCGCACTTTCAGAACCGTATGATGGAAGAGTTGGCTTCCAAGTTAGGGTATAAGCAAAATCATTCCTCTTCTTACTACCCCCAAGCGAATGGATAGGTAGAGGCAGTGAATAAATCACTCAAATCCATTCTCCAACGAACCATCGCACAAATCAATATGAATTGGCACATTATGTTATATCCTGCTTTGTGGGCATATCAAACCACGGTTAAGACTGCCACTAGTTTTTCTCCATATCAGCTTGTACATGGAGTGGAGTCGATGTTGCTGGTTGAATGCGAAATTCCTTCATTGAAGCTAGCTATGGAACTCTTACCAGACACTTCACCTTTGGAGGAGCATTTGGTTCACCTTGAGCAACTTGATGAGCAGCGTCGAGATGCCTTGGTGGCTCTAGAGGTTAATAAGCGTCGCGTTAAGGTCCAATACGATAGATCTGTCCATCCAAGAGTGTTTAGTGAAGGAGACTTGGTCCTTTTGTGGGATCAACTGAAAGAACCCTTGGGGGCAGGGAAGTTTAATCCTATGTGGCGTGGTCCTTACGTGGTCAAGCGTGTGTTAGAGAAGGGTGCCTATGAGTTAGTCGATTACAAAGGAACAACTTTGGTGGAGCCTAGAAATGGGCGNAGTTTAATCCTATGTGGCGTGGTCCTTACGTGGTCAAGCGTGTGTTAGAGAAGGGTGCCTATGAGTTAGTCGATTACAAAGGAACAACTTTGGTGGAGCCTAGAAATGGGCTCTATCTTAAAAAATACTATTCATGATCTTTAGCCAAGGCTGCTTGTTGTATATTATTGTACAACTTTGCATAGTTTAGGTCTTTTTCTTATCATGATCGGGTTTGTGATTAGTTTCCATTTCTTTTGGCAGATGTCAATGGAATCTTCCACCTACATAGGATTCATGGATGGTGCAAGCCATCACACTCAACACTCAGCCTCAGCTGCTTGGGTGATTTATACTCCTATAGGTCAGGTATTGTCTTTAGGAGGTGTATGTCTACGGCCANGATTCATGGATGGTGCAAGCCATCACACTCAACACTCAGCCTCAGCTGCTTGGGTGATTTATACTCCTATAGGTCAGGTATTGTCTTTAGGAGGTGTATGTCTACGTCCATCTTCCAACAATGTTGCTGAATATAGCGCCGTTATTGAGCTTCTACGCCGATGCCATTTTGCATGGAGTTCTATCTCTTGAGGTACATCTTGATTCGGAGTTAGTAGTCTCACATATCAATGGTTTGTACAATGTTAGAGATCCGATGTTATTGAGAAGGTTCTTACGTGTGAGATTGCTAGAATGACAATTTGACCGTATAACATATATACACATTTCAAGACATAATAATCAAGTTGCTGACTCATATGCTAACTACGTGTTAGATTGCCATTTGTTTCATTCATAATAAATTAATCACAAACACATTTTTACTCATGTAAATAAATAAAACGATCACCATAAAAATTTTTATATATAAAAAATGTGGTAATACATAGTGTCATGATACAAAATTGGGGATTTTTTTAACCACCATCATATAATACACGGTAGTACAAAATGAATACACTTCGAGTTGTCTAATCCTATGGAGGAGGAAGATGGTTGTGATCATGGAACGTCACTACGGCTCTAGCTAGCCATCGAAATAAACGCACCCATGCACGTGGCACACCCACCACCTGCCGATGCATAGCCTCAGGCAAGTCCTCGACTTGCGCCATGGGAACTCTATGAGTCAATCTCACAAAGTTGGTATGAATGCTCTGGAGCGTTTGCTCCGCATCCACACCCATGATGTCATCTCCTCTTACCCTCCGTCTATGATGTGGGAATCCCTCTGGCCGCCGTGGTCCCACATCTGCACACAAATGGTAGATGTCACTATGTATTGTCACGCAAAAACATGTTTTTTGCTTCCATATAATCAAGAAAATACAAAAAAAATTAAATAACTCAAAAAATTTAAAAAAGAGTGAGGGTCGAGATTCTTTACCTATATCACCATATGTCGATCCTGGTGGCAATGGCATGTCTAGATCCCCCCAGAAATCTATACCTCCATAGGGGTAGTCATCAATGGCAACAATCTATCGTCGGCACCATGGAAAGAAGTCAGCTGGATATGGGTTGGCCACCCTACCACCCCCCAGTCTATGCATCGCATCTACCCAACGTCATTGGGCCATATCTCAAACCCCATGGAGAGGAACATCCACTCTAGGGCTCAATCCTGGAACATGCTCGAAGAAAAACGTGCTCAGAATACTGCTGAACCTGAAGTTCCGTACCCTGCCAGCTTTACACTCACTAAGCTGGTGTTTCATGTTGCTCAGTAGTGTCGTACTCCAGTCATAGACTGTGGGTCTCATGCACTCCACTGCATAGAACATTAGAGGCCGCGAGGCCTAGTGGAGTGATGCTAAGCCTGCTATCCTGCCTAGCGTCAGTAATATGGCCTTGAGGCCCAGCACCTGTATAACATTGGTAGGGACTTGACTCCCCACCTTCTCAGTGTCTGGAAAATAGTACACGGCTATGTACTCATCGATAGTCAGGCCACCTCTTGGCCCACCTCGGGAACGAAGGTTCACCACCTCCCTCGTCTAGAAAGACTAGTGATAAAGTATATGTCCTCCACCTCTATAGTGAGGGACATCCCATCAATACGGAAGGACTCTGAGTCTGGATCCCAGTAGTCTACTAGCATCTGTAGCAGTCTTGGTTTGGCCCTCAAACCACCAAGACACCAAAACTTGTAGAGTCCGCATGCATAAAGAGCTTGTTGAGCCATTAAGTCGGCCCTTACTGCTTCCTCTACTTCACCATGCTCACGCTCTCTCCATTCTAGCGCCATCCTGCAAATAAANCCGCATGCATAAAGAGCTTGTTGAGCCATTAAGTCGGCCCTTACTGCTTCCTCTACTTCACCATGCTCACGCTCTCTCCATTCTAGCGCCATCCTGCAAAATAAATTGCAAAATTATCCATTAGTTTCCTTGAAAACCTTATGCGTGGCCTCATACGCGACTGTTTTGAAAACAACCCCGTATGTACATGGATTTTAGGCCATTTTCTGCATATATCCAGCCCTATACGTGGAAAAAACCTTGATATCCATGTGGGCCACAGCGCATACTTTAGGATGGCTTAAAAATATCATTTCACCATGAAAATCTATAAAAATTATATCAAAATGCAAGAGGAGAGCATGAGTAAATACCTGGAAGAAATAGTTGTGAATTCCGCCGGCTGGATCTCCTGGAATTTGCAGTTGAAAGTCAGAGCTCAAATGGGTAAAAGTTTCAAATGATTTATATTTTTTACTATGTATAGAAAAATTTTCAAATATTTGAAAATTTTTACCCCCTTTCCTATAGTTTCGACATTTTCTAACCATTTTGGACTGTTTTGACATAATTGGTGTTGTAGAAGACCTTTTTCAGTGTCGTTTCAGCCTTTGGATTGACCCGTTCGTGCCGATATTAGGTATCATGACTAAACTGGCATATAGGTTAGGTTTCACCACCGTTTGCATTTTGCATGACCTTGTGACCATATCACCATGACCTTAGGTACGAACCCACTCTATTATGTCACGAAACCTTCTTGCTGCTTTAGAAGTGGCATGATATGAGTGGTAGAGCTTCGCCTTACATGGGTACCCTAGTTAGCACCTTACTTGCATTTGGTGCCCATGCCGATTGTTTCTCCTTTAGGGTGTGGGAGTCCGTTGTATAGTACTGCCATGACATTTCACAAGAGCCTCATACTCCTCTTGATCTTATGCTGGCCTATTTCCCCCAGGACTCCCTTATGTCAAGTTGTGAATGCATTATCATGAGCTTTTCCTTCCTTATTGAGCTTTATGCCGACCCCCTTGACATTGCGTTTCAGCCATATAGCCCGAGCTTGTCTCATGTCTAGCCATGCAGAGCCATTTTTATATCCTTCGCAACTTGATTCCCTTTTACCGAGAGGCGATTTTCACCCAAGTGTTGATATCCTACACATGTATCCTTGCATTGAGCATAGGTATGTTCCACTACTTAGAACTAGTTTGTTTTCCCTTATGACACTCGTCTCCTCCTAGTTTGTAACTATAAAGCTAGTTTATTCTTTTTTCAAGCTTTTCAAATAACTGAAAAAGTCCAAAAAAATAAAAAAACCAAAATTCGGACAAGGAAAGATGTTATCTTTGGTAGCTGTCGAGTTGTGTCGCCTTCGAACAGAGCACTGTATATCACATCCATTGGTTGGGTTATAGTTTGACTTTAGGAACTGTACTCGTTTATCTGAGTTTATCTCCACCAAGTGGTTAAGCTTCCAGTCCCTATGGAGCCTCTGTTGATGCCTCCTATGTCACAGAGATGTCCCAGTTTGTATATTGAGTCTATGCTACCTTTATTCAGTCACCATACGCCGTTATGCTCTTGTTCGAAGGAAGTTGAAACCTGAGTCGGCCATTCCTCAGTTATCTTGACTTTGCATGTTGGCCATTCCCAGTACAGTTACTAGTTTGTTCACCTATGATCGATTCCTTCCACATTATACAGGTTTGTTGAGTACCTCGTGTTGGATGATGGGGGATGCCTTAATGCCCTCCTTCCAGCGGATTTCATCCCATCGAATTCAGATAATTTATTCTAGGATTGGAGTCTAGAGTCATTTTTGAGTGCCTTGAGACTTGCAGTCATCAGTGGCAGGTTNCCTTCCAGCGGATTTCATCCCATCGAATTCAGATAATTTATTCTAGGATTGGAGTCTAGAGTCATTTTTGAGTGCCTTGAGACTTGCAGTCATCAGTGGTAGGTTATCTCGCCATCGACAGTTTCTTGGGAATACATCAATGTCCCCTAATCGATGGATCCTTTCAAGTGTTTGACCTCAACACATTTATTCACACTTGTTAGTTTGCACTCTAGTACCTTGATTCCCATTTTCATTATCGGTGGGTGATTTCGCGTCTGTTAACGGTATACATTAATGACCGGTAATCAGACGATGGACTACTATGTTCGACCTCGACACCTCTATTCGCATAGTACGACATGTACTCGTAGCGGTTTGTGTATAAGACCTTCCAGATTGGTGGCATCTCTTATATGCTACCACCTTGATTGTGCCAGTGTTCATGAGACTTCAACTCTCATGACTTGATTCCAGTGTATGTCAGACATTTCCAGCCACTATGGAGATCTTGATCTATTATATATCTTCATCCATTTTGGAGATCATGGTCCTTTGTATATCTTCAACATGGAGATTCTGATCTATGTATATTGTACGTGGCGATGACCACATATGTGATATCATGTATCATGCCTATTCATGGCCATTGTACTCTTATGTATTCAGGACTGCTATATGTATTTGCAGTTATATGCAGAGTTGTATTATGGTATTATGTTGATTGGGTGGCTGGTCTTCCATTTGGGATCCTTCATCACTCCACTTCTGGGATGGACTTATAATGTATTTCGGCCATCGTATAACCCCTCTGATCTCATACATTAGGGGGCATCAGTTATAGTGGATTTCACCACTATAGGTGAATCACACTTTGTATGGCCTTCCCCTATCATGCTGCATACTCCTTAGCCCCTACGGACCACTTTTTGTCCTTTGATGTTTCCTTGATCATCCCTAAAAACACATGAAAAATGATATACGCGACTTTTAACCTTATAAGCGCGTACATACGCGGGTTTGAGCCATATAATCGCGTACATCAGGATGTGTAAATAATCCAAATCCTTTTGTAGTTTTCCTTGACATGGATCCGACTCATTTGACTCCTGTCCTTTCATATGCCTTAAGATCGCTCGGATTCAACCTTTCATTACCCCTTTGAAGAGCTATATAAGGAACCCCTTGGTACATTGAAGGCATAAGAGAGAATTGAGAGCATCGAAACTATATTCCATTGTTACCGTAACTTATGCTTGAGTCTGCATCCCTTTGTCCCTTGGAGCACTTTTGTGTTCTTCCCAAGCTTTCCTTTTGCTTGTGAGCTTGCTATCGAGAGATGGAGGATTGAAGTGGTGGAGGCCCAACTTGGGGATTCAGTTTCTTCGGTTCGCAGACGTGCCGTCAGAGGTTATATCTTGTAATCTCTGATTTATATTAATAGAAATATCTTTTCCTGTCCAATGATGTGTATTTGAATGAATATTTTAGCCATAGGAATTTCTCTCCATAACACTGATTGATAGATTGACTACATGAAAAAATAATCTCTTGCAGGATCCCAATACTAACAATTTATTTGCAAGTACCACATTTTATTTTGAAGCTACCAATTCCACACTTTGCTTGGTACACAACTAACTACTCAGTACAATTATTTACATTTTTCATTTCTTTAGTTTTCCCAAGGAATATTGTGCTTATGCCATGTATTTTGATGCACTCAGATTAGAGTTGAAATAGACCCATCTAATAGAACACAATTGCAGATGACTATTGCATCATCTGATCCCTTGCCGAAATTTGAGTAAGTTATCTGTCTACTTACTCTTATTTTTATTTTTACTGAAGGAAAATGTACTGACTGTTATTTTATTTTTACATTCAATTATAGGTTTAAGGAATTCATCAAGGAGCATCTTGTCAATAGCTACTCCTTTGAAACAATTTCATGATCAAAGTATTCTCCTTTAAAATGCATTAATATCAAATTGACTTTCAATGGCTGATCTGGCATACCAATACCCTTTTTGTACTCATGTATGCAGGACCCAGGTTGTATTGAAATTCAAACTCAACCATTCATTGGAGAAAAGGTAGTACAATGCATTTATTTCTTTATAAACATGGATAAATGACACATTTCAAAAGGAATATTCCACTTGTTTTAACTGAGCTAAGATTGGGAGAAAACATAGGTAGGTTGTTATCCATCCTGGACCTAGAGGTCATCCAATTAATATAACATTTTACATTGAATTTGAGCTGTCCAACAAGGCCATATCTTGCAATTTTTTTCAGTTTCTTCCTATCCTACTAAAATGATAGTGCTATCTCCTAACTTCTTTTTTCTCATTTTCAGGTATTCTAGTTTTGCAATTCCAAATGTCATAATAATTTCAAAATGAAACGTAACCCTCAAAAGGTGAAGTTGACTAAAGCATACAGAAAGCTACATGGAAAAGAACTTACTAAGGTATATTTTGTGTTCCCATGACACATGTCGACATGTTTTCCCATGTTTTCCCATGTTGTGCCACAATTTTCATCCAAACTTGCAATACAGATGATTACTTATTTGGGTCTCTCTCTTTTCACTTAGATAGTTTCCAGAACAAACTTCAAGATTAGTCAATTTTTGCAACAATAGTAATTTTTTTTAACAATTTTGAAGAATGAAAGGAAAACCATTTCATTTTTTGTGCCATACCAAATGCTTAAGGCCATGTTTGGATGTGGATGAAGTTAATTTGATGACATTATTAGACATGCAAAATTTTCAGTTAATACCGTTGCTTTGAAACAAACAGGACACAACGCTTGATTTTGAGAGAAGAAGAAACATGCCTAAGAGATATGATAGAAATGTTCAAAATACTTTGAAGGCCATAAAGAATATTGAGGAAGTTTTTGTTACAGGGAGGCTAAATTATGGGAGAACAGGTTTGTCTCATTCTCTTCAACTTTCCTTGTAAAAGAGTCGAGGGATAATAACTGAAAAATTAGTTAATTGGTTATCTTCTAGATAACCCTATTTTATATTAACTTCTATTCTCGCATTAAATGAAGGACTTGATCTCATGATGAAATTACAAGGATAGTGTATGTCATGTCATCGGTGAAGTTGGATTTAAAGAGAATTGGGGCCAAATGCCTAGAACAAGCCAAAGGATTATGGAGGAACATATTTTTAAGTCCCCAGTTTCACTCTAAATCATGGCCATCGATTTGGTTTTTCATTTTTTCCCATATGTGGTTGCAGACATTTTTTCCCATATGTGATTGCGAATTCGTAACTTTGAAGCAAAGATGGTGGAGGAAAATGCAAGGATTGTCCTTTATGAGGTCATGTAAAGGCATGGCAAAGATATTTTAGTAGTGGACAACAATGGCTACAATGAAATCAAGTGATATAACGTTCTTAACTGTATTCATTAATGACCAAATATGTGTATATACTACACACTGATCATTATAATATTATTTTTCAATTGTTGTGACAATGCATAAAAGTTATTTTCTATCAACAATGATTCTCTATAATCTCAAGCTTCACAACCCAAAATTGAAATCATTTGGGGAATCGATTGACAATCGATTTTTGAATTAAGGGTCTGTGTTTCCCTAAGGGTTTATTATGTAACATTTGTAATAGTGAATTGTTTTAGGGTTTTCTATTTTCCATGATTATTTATTTTAAAATTGATTTTGTTGAAACTCTCACGTATTTTCCAATGGTTTTCACTATATTGGGTGGTTGTAAAATGTGTCCTAAGATTGTAATCAAAAGGAATTTTGGTGAGTATATGAATTTCATTGCCCCTTCAACAGGGGATGTTTTATTGGTGCATTATTTGAGTGATAATTGGTTATCATTGAAAATATTTGTTTGTGTAGAGTGTGATGAATTAACATACAAAAATAATGATTATCAAGTTACTAGTATAGGCTAAAGCCATTCTGGATCTATATTAACTTGATAATCATTACTTTGTATGCTTGAATAATGCAAAATTTGTTTGAATATCATCATTATCAATCAATAACAACTTCTTAAAGGGTTCTAGATCAATAGTAGAGCACCTGCCTAATTATAGGCAAGAAGTTGGTGGTTCGATTCCTTGGTACCCTATCATAAATTTGTGACTACATAAACGATTAAATTCACATATATATAACTATTAGTGGCTAATCTACCGTATATAGTCGTATTTAGCTTAGTAATTAATATGTTATCATCTAGTAGTTTATTTAGTCATATATTTGGTCATTAATTGTTGCAATCAGTGACTAAATCAATGACTAAATCCATGACTAAATCCGTGGCTAAATCAATGGCTAAATCATTGACTATAAATGACTAAATAAATGACTAATAAGTCAAGCTATTAATGACTAAGTCAAATACGATTAATTTACTCAAGCTATAAGATAGTGGAAATTAGCTACTATTAGTTGCCGACTCAAAAATAGTCGTTTATAGCTGGATTTTAGTCATTTTTTTAGTCATTAAGTTCTAATTTTGTACTAGTGATGGGAACATATATATAGATATATGTGTAAGGACTGATTACAACCAAACAACCTACTACATCAAGGCCTTTTACATTCCAGGTCAGTCTCAAGGACTTATTACATCTAAACAACCTGCGTCTAAGATATTTTACGTTCATACATCCTTTAGGGGGTTCTACATCCGAGTAACCTACATACCACACCAGGGATATTTTTACACTCAGAAAACCCACAAGACTTATTACATTTGAGAAGCCTACGTTCCACACCAGGGCTCAAATTTACACTCGAATAACATGTCACATGACTGATTACGTCCAAGGATAATCTGTGAGCTTTGCTAGGACTAAATACATCCGAGGAAAACCTACAAGACTGATTACGTTTGAGAATATTTCTTCACCAGGGTTTTTCCTGCTCGAACGGGCTGTCTCATTCGCATGTGAGATATTTTGCATCAGCTATTTCTAGCATAGAATCATATCAAGATTGATTACATCCAAGGATAACTTATGATATTTTCCATGACTTATACAAGGATAACCTATAGGACTGATTACCTATGAGCAACCTATGAACATTGCCAAGATTTTATGCTTAGACAACCTGTCTCTCTAGCTATGCTAGAACACATCACTCCCTCTTTCGAGGGGTCTTGATTTGGAGCACACCAAGTATTTCTCTAAAGTACTCAAACTTCACTCTGGCTAGAAGCTTAGTCAACACATTGTATATCTTCTCCTTTGTTTACATGTACTAGAGATTCACTGCTCCTCTCTACACCATATCCCTGATATAGTGGAACTTGATATCAATGTGCTTTGACTTGTCATGGAACACTGGTTTTTTTTTATAGATTTATGCATGTCTAATTCTTGCAGAAGAGACAATTCACATCCAACTAGAGATCAAACAAGTCATAGAGTATCTTTAGCATTCACACTGCCTCGCAACTAGTCGAGTAAGTAGAAACATACTCTGCCTTGGTTGTACTAAGTGCCACACATGATTGCATCCTGTTGAACTAAGAGATCATGTCAGATACCAAACTGAAGCAACAACCTGAGGTGCTCTTCCTGTCAGTGGTGCTACCTATCCAATCCAAATAAACATAGCTGTTTAGGTTAATCTTTTGATTCGCATCATATATGACCCCATAATCCACTGTACCTTTTAGGTACCTCAGAACATGCTTTGCAGCTATTAGGTGAACATGTCTTAGACTCGTTAAAAACTTTCTTAGGGTGTTCACCACAAATCATATGTCTAGTTTTTTTTAATGTCAGATACATCAATGAGATCATGTGACGATACATCATTCCATCAACCAACTCAGATGAAGCATTACTCAAAAGCTTCAAGTTATATGCCACAGGTGTGTCTATTTTCTTACAATCCAACATTCTGAATCTCTTCATAATCACCACTACATACTTTCCTTGACCAAGAAAAATCATGTTTTCACTCTGTCACACCTCCATGCCTAAGAAGTAGTGCATCATACATAGGTCTTTCATCTCAAACTTTGTAGCAAGTATCCTCCTTTCATATTTAATGAGCTCCTCATCACCTGTCAGAAATAATTCATCGAAATATATAAGGAGTATTAGAAGTATTCCGTCTTCCACCTTGAAGTAGAGGTTGGAATCTGTTTTACTCTTGGTAAATACAAAGCTCATCAGGAATCTATCCATCCTACCGTACCGTGTCCTTGGTGCTTGTTTCAATCCATACAAGGAATTATTCAATTTGCATACATGGGTCTTCCTATCACATGTCTCAAATCTCAGTGGTTGTTTCACGTACACTTCCTCCTCAACTACACCATTCGATAAACTTGTCTTGACATCCATCTAGTGTATTTTCCATTTCATAATTGTTGCCAATGCAAGTATGTTCCTATTGGAAGTGTACCTTGCCAATAGTGAAAATGTCTCTTTGTAGTCTATGCCTTCTTTCTGTGAGAAGCCTCCTGCTATGAACCTTGCCTTGTATGTCTTGATGCTTCCATCTACAACATTCTTGATCTTGTAGATCAACTTTGAAGTCACGACAAACTTCTTCTTCGGTCTCAGTTCTATCTCCCAGACATCATTCTTCACGATCGAATGATATTCCTCTATCATATCATCCTTCCATTCTTTCTTTTATGTAGCCTCTTCATAGGTGGAAGGTTCTCTATCAATGATGTCATGTAATAGGGCCACATAGCTATTCTAGGGATTTTCCCTCTTTCTCTCTCTATGTATTACTTCTGGAGTTCCATACATTTTAGCTTCTCGTATGAGGTCATGTGCCCATGTTGGTTTTCTATTGTGGGAGTCCTTCTCAGGGATTTTTTCTTCCCATTCTTATGGCTCCCTCATGTAATGAACTTCATGATCTTCTGGAATTGCTTCTCCAATCTTCATATCTTAGTCTCTCATCTCCTCAGGTTCCTCAACATTTTGGATAGGTGTCCTCTTGGATATGAAGTATGTCGAGTGTTCATCAAAGGTTACATCTTTATGATTGTTGATATTCTTGAATCCTAATAAGTATATTCGGTACGACCATGATGTATCACTATATCCTATGAATATACCCTTCCTCCCAGAAGGTTTGAGCTTGATCCTTTTCTCCTTTGCGATATGTATATACATAGGGAAACCAAATATTCTCAGATGGATGACTTCTAGTTTCTCTCCTGAGAAATCTTCTTCAGTAGTTTTGTTGTCAAGTACTCAATGAGGAGTACGGTTCTGTACATACACAATTGTTCTTGTTTCCTCCACCCAAAGGTGCATAGGAAGACCCTGGTCATGCAGCATTGCTCTTTCTTTTTCCATGATGGTTCAGTTCTTTTGTTCTACAAACCCATTCTACTAAGGATTGTATGGAGTTGTTAAATCCCTCTTAATCCTAGACTCTTTACATAGTTCCTTGAATTCTTCCTATGTGAATTATCCTCCATTATTTGACCATAGAATATTGATATTCCTATCAGTCTAGTTCTTGACCAAGCCTTTATATTCCTTGAACTTACAAAAAACTTCACTTTTCCCTTGCAAGAAATATATCCAAGTTTTACATGAGAAATCATCTATAAAGGAAACATATTACACATACCCGCTTAATGAGTTAGAATACATGGGCCCAAATACATCCGAGTGTACTATATCCTTTATTCCTTTGGCCTTGATTTCACTGTTGGGGAATTTTTTCTTCTCATTCTTTCCTTGTGCACATCCTTTGCAAATTCCTTCAAGATTTGCATGGATATTTGGAAATCCCAAGACTGCTTTGCTTGCCATCAGTAGTGCTCTGTAGTGCACATGTGCAATCCTTTTGTGCCACATTTCACTTGGTTCAATTGACTCATGAACTAGTGCTTGTTCAACTTGTCCCATTAGCTTGTACATGCCTCTATCTTATTCTATAATCATAGTTGCATCCTCTATTGTCTTTACTCTAAGACACATCAGAACTTGGCCTTCAACAAATGCAAACCTAATTCCTTTTTAATCTAGTGTAAATATGGAGAGAATATTCTTCTTCAATCCTAGAATATATAGCACATCCTTCATCTTGAAGGATTTCCTGAAGTCAATCTTGTATGAAAATTTTCCACTCCCTTTTATGGGGTATTGATAATCATCCCCAAGTTTCACCTTGTGTGGTGACTCATTTTTAAACATATTGATGAATGATCCCTTGTATCTTATCATGTTTTTAGAAGCTCCACTATACACAATCCAATCATTGCCTATGTGCGAGATAGTGCCAATAAGTGTTAAGATTAACACATTCTTTTCATATAAATCATCCTTCTCTCATCTAAATATTTTTTTCAGTGGTTCATCATCTTTGGAAATATGAGAAAGGTGTCCCTTTGTCCTAATGGGACAATCTCTTGCAAAATTTCCATTTTCATCACAAGTCTGGCATTGAAAATTTGAAGTATCTCTTTTGGTCTTCTTATGTTTCTTGTCCTTCTTCTTGTGGTGATAAAATTTCTCCTTCTTCTCCTTCTTGAATTTCTTCCTGGTGTGAACTATGAGGTCTTGATCTTCAGTTGCTCCCATTTTCTCTTCTCTTGTCATGATTAGAGATTCTTCTTGTGCACATTGTTCCCGGAGTTTGCTGAATGATATCAACCTCCTTATTTCACAAATCCCTTGAATGAATGAGTCCCATGATCTAGGGAGACCATTCAAGGTAGTCATTACAATTTCTCCTTCTTCGATATTCTCTTCAACTGCTTCAAGTTTTTCTTTTATTTGAGAAACCATTGTGAATTAAGACTGTATAGTATCAGATTTAATTATCTTCACATTCTTCAACTGGTTCGTGAAAGTCATCTTCTGGTTGATGTTCTTTCCTTCGAATATCTTTGTCAAAGCATCTTATACTTACTTTGGTGTCTTGAACGAAGGAACATGGGGGATGAGGTGATCTGTAATAGAATATAAAATAATTCTCTTGTACTTACCCATGCCTCTCTTATGAGAATCCTTAGCCTCATCACCCTTTGGTTCTAGAACTTCTCCAGTGATAAACTAATCCAAGTCATTTTCTTCAAGGATCAAAGATATTTTGTAATTCCATACTCGAAAGTTATCAGCCCCTCCAATATTGTCCTCAAGTTGAGTATGGTGAGTAATCTTTTCAAATGAGAACCTCAAATGAAAATAACAAATATTAAGATCTTACCGATTAGAGGTTCACGACCTGGTTTCAAAGCTCGATGACCTAGGGTTTGTTAGAGAAACCCTAATTTTCCAAACTTGGAGTTTGGGAATTTTTTTTGGACAGAAATATGCATCTCCTTGAGGAGATTTGCTCAGCTAGGTCACTTTCTAAAAACTGAGGTGGGAAGCCTCTAAAACTTAATTCCCTAGTTCCTCCCGACAACAATGACAGGGTCAAAAATGAAACCTCTTCAACTTTGAGATTGCTTCCACCAAACAATGTGCCCTATTGAGGTGAGTTAGCCTATCCCTCTTTTCTTGATGATCTGGGGAGAGAACACCTTGAACTAGGAATCCCTAGTTTATGCTACTGTACAGTGCCTTCCTTCAGAGAGGCTCCGATACAATGTTAATTTTTCTTTATATATGATTAGTTTATATAGGATCTTTATCTAAAAGAATAACACGTACAACAAGATGCATAAGATATAAAATATACATGAGACACACTGATTTTCACCAAGGAAACCAAAAAAGAGAAAACCCCACAAAGTTGCTCCGAATAGTAAGATGATCAAACCTAGTAATTAGAAGTATTAAACAACTATCTATCTCTCCTCCTTTCTCTCTCTCTCTCATGCAAAATTGAGTGTGTATAAATGAGGGAGAGAGCCTCCCTATTTATACCCTTTAAGTGACAGACCAAACATAATACTGGGGCCTACATGTCTTCCCTAATAGGGCTGACTTCTCTCAGAGAGACTCCAAATACACATTATATGATGTTACACTAGGGAATATTTCCCTAACTTACAATGGAGGTTGTACCTCAAGGTCTAAACACAATTATTACATCCCGCAAGTAGGAAAGAACATCTCCAATGGGGCTACAACAACATTCACTGATAATATACATCAGAATATCTTCCAAAGTTACAAATACATCAACTCTTTAGAGAATATTTCAGAATGATAGCATATAGGCTTCTTATATTGCATTAACACTTGCCCCATGGCATAACCCCCAACATTAGTTTCAATATCAAATGGATGTTATAGATATTGTAACAAAAGAACTAGTGTTGTGTTGTGTTGAGGCCTGGAAATTCGCAAGCAACAACAGCAAGGGATTCTCCCCAGTCAACATTCCCAACTAGCCCGTGACTGTTTGGTGTAGGGAATCCATCCGGTTTGCGGTCCGGCTACCGTAGTTCAAGTAATAAAAACAAAAGGTTTTACCGGTTGCAGCCCAGTCCACTGTATATATTTTTGCATTTTTTGAATTTAAGTATGATATGCAAGTGCCTATCTGAAATGCAAATTGATTAAGAATACAAGGAGTGGTCACAATGTGATGCGCAGGTTCTTACCTCTCATCTTAGACTCTCTTGCATCTGAATCACACACAGCAAGAAATTAAAACTAACTACCTAACCTATCCCTAGGGAGCAAGATTATCATTTATTAATGAGTAATGTGTTTTGTACATGCATTATGAAAAATCACAGATAGCTGATACTTCTCTCAAAACACATGAACAATTAAAGATATTTGAACAACCAGATAGCCAATTGTTTATGAACAACATTCATTACTCATACTAGAAATTTTCATAAAATGAACCAGAGAACGTTCATACAGGAACATAGGTTCAAAGAGTCAGAATGATCTCACAGTTAATGGACAAAGAGCTGAAAACAAAATAGTTCCTCTTCAACAAATCCATAGCATAACATTTGAACATTCCACCAAGCTTTCTCCAATAGGAAAACTGTAATTATCTATTGCAAAAGGAAATAGTTCTTCTTACAATATGTCTTCCAATCTAACTGGGAAAAAGTCCCTATTCCCTCTAACTTTCCTATCTTTATACAAAAACCGCAAAAACTTTGGGTTTCCCTCGTCCCTTCACCTTTTGACTCCCCGGGCCATTTTAATATCACAGTTTTGTCAGTTTGTGAGTGCTCATGATTTAGGCAATATGTTACATTTCGGATTTAGTCTTATGAGTACTTCATATAACGGGACCAGCTCAATAACTGCTGAACCTTTTCCAAACTTGGGCCTCTGTTGCTATCGCTTTCGCTTTATCTTTTATTAGTCCCTTTTAAGATCCCGTTGATCTCAGAACATCTCTGCCTATCACTTTACAGCCAACTCCCTTCTGCTTCGTCCTTCAGCTATTTCTTCTTTGCAATAGTAATCTAAAGAATCTTCTAAGTCCGTCTGCAGTCAAAACAAAAATTCATCATTAATTTGGACTGCAGCTTTTCAACAAATGTAAACCATACTAACAATAAAAATGATCATCAAAATGAGGCCCTGTACTGCGCTCTCATCGCGAAAACTTTAAAAAGAATCAGAAAACACCGCCGCTCACAAGAGGGGTTAAAAAACTCACAAAACAATAGGAAAAACCTTATTGACGGATTGAACCACTAAAGCATAGGTAGGATAGTCTTACTCACAGCCATAACGGTGGGTGTCAGATGGACAACAAGTTCTGCAAGACCATTAATTCTATTGGCATTGAAAAAACTAAATGTAAAAGCATCGGGTGGAAAAGCTCCCTGTCGGCAAACGGAACGACATAAACGTCGGGAGGTTAGTTCATTACGCAGCCGTAATGGCGGAAGATAAAAATACTACAGGCTCCATGGCAAATAAACATATCGGCAAAAATCGTAATAAAGCATCGACGAGTAGAGCAGTTACATGGCGGAGATTTAGTTCGCTCGGGAGCTGCAATGGCGGAAAGCAATCAGATTGCAGCCTTCGATCAAAGTCATAAAATTTCCGATATGGTGCAAAAACATCCTGAAAAATTAAGTGTTTGAAAAATATTAGGGTTGCACAATGGTCTAAAAATCTTGTCTCATCTCCAAAACAGCGGCTTCATAAAGATCAAACACCCTGATTCAAACTTCAACCATCCTCCGACATCGCAAAGCAAGTCAACATAATAACGTCACGAGATCAGAAAATTCAGCGCTATCCATCAGAATATTCATCATTCGAATTCTGCAACAAAGGCTCTGTAGGGAAATATGGCTCCGATGCATTTCTCAAATGGCCTCTGATCAACCAAACTAAAAAAAAAAGTTAAGTTCCAAAAAACTTTCGGCCAGGCAGCAATGAAAAGTTTGTTTCACCTCCGAAACAGCGGCGGAAATGAGACAAATACTTTCGATATCAAAGAAAGAAATCACAGATCAAAGGATAACCTTTTAAATCCAACTTCAAATTCCTCAACCCAAAGCAGTTTAAGACATAAGCGATTTTCCGAAAAGCATGAAAGCAATTGACCTCAAAAACAATCCAACTTGTAGTAGAGGGAATACAAAACAGAGTTCATGGATTCAAACAATTTTAGGCAAAATTAAGAGGAGGGTCCAAAATTTCAAAAATTTGGGAAAAACAGTTGTAGCTGCAACAATTGGTGTCTACCTGGTGAACCTAGATCTCTGGACAATTTATTCCTTAAGTAACAGACTGTTTAATAATAAAAATGAACATGTTGAATTCTTATAGATATCTGGATTTTCCAAATGGAAAATATATATACTTTTAATCATTGATGAGTGTCCAATTTAGGAGAACGGAAAACCAAGATTTCCAAGTCAAGATAACTCTTTTGAGGCTAGGAAGATGAGTTTCATTTATTACCTCTGTCTTCGGGTAGCTTCCGGCTTGGACACCACAGGATCGTAACATATGGTAAACATAAATATTCATTTGTTCCTCATTCCCATGCCATTTTGCACCTTTTGTGCTTCTGGACTTTTCGTCCTTCTTATGAGTCCTCCTACATGCCTTCCTTTCTGAATTTTTATTCAAGCTCCTCTATCGATAGTGTCCTTTTGTGTGAGAGATGCATTTAACTTTCAGCTCATGGATGGAGAAGAACTTTAGCAATTTTGTACTTATATAGTTTAGTACTTTGTTTTGATACATATTTCTTTCTTAGGAGTTGTTTGACTCTTATCTGCCTTTTGGATTTCAATTCTTGGCATGGGATCATTTATATATAATATACTGTTTACGCAGCTTCCTTTTCGTGGGCCTTTTGCTGTCACTCCCTTGGACATTTTAAATGTGAGATGGATGGAGCCTCAAAATAGTATTCCAGACCTTTGATCCTAAGTTATTTTACAAGGATTAAGTAGAACTTCAATGTGTTCATAGCCATTCAGGAAAACTGCTAAACTAGAAGAAATTGTTTCAGATAAACAATAGTACACAGTCTTATAATCAAGGATTATAGTTAATCCAGAATTTTGATGCTCTCCATGCAACCAAAAGTTTGCCTCTTTTTATAGAAATCAATCAAAACCTAAACTAAAACAAACAGAAATAAAATAAATCAAAATAAACAGCCAAATCAATTTATTTATGTACAAGATAAAAGACAAAACAAAACTCAGGAAAAATAAGGTTTGAGAACTAAACCATTTACTGGTAATTTCTCTTCCCATCCCTGTAAATATTGCAATTTGTAGGTTGAGGGGCCAAGTTTTGCAGCAAATTGGAAAGGGCCTACCCATAAATGTTGAAATTTCACGTGTTTTCCTTTCTCATCATGAGGGTGATCCCACTTGAGAACCAAATCTCCCTCCTCAAATTATTTTGTCCCAGCTTTGTGCTTTTCAAACCACCTCTTTACTACCTCATGTTGTTGTTTAAAATGTTGTCTGGCCCTAGATCTAGACTCCTCTTCCTTTAAAAAATTATGTATCCTTATCTGCAAGATTTCATTATCTGATCCTCTGGATTCCTGGGCTATTACGGAAGAGGGTAGCATGATATTGGGGGGTAGAATAGCCTCTTTTCCATAAACAAGGGTATACGGGGACACAACTAACGAAGTCTTGGGGGTGACCCTATCAGCCCAAAGAGCATTTGGTAATGCTGAGTGCCAACTCCTCTGATTTTCTATTACCGTCTTTTTTAAAATCCTAATCATATTCTTGTTCATAGATTCAGCCAAACCATTTCCCTGTGGATAGTAATTTGTAGAGTAATGCAACTTAATCCCTTTCTCATGAGCAAATGTAGTTAGTCTAATTGAGGAAAAGTAAGTAGCATTATCGAAAACTAAAGAAATTGGAACTCCAAACCTGGTCATAATATGAACTTGCAAGAAGTCCATGACCGCATCTTCATTTACTTTGCGCAACGGAATGGCCTTGACCGAACGAGTGAAATAGTCAGTTGCCGTCAGAATATATTTGTGTTGTAAGGAAGAATTTGGCTTTATCTCTCCGATTATGTCCATCCCCCACTACTCAAAAGGTTCTGTTATCATTATAGGCTTTAATGGTTCGGTTGCTTTAACTTGTCTTCCACCACACCTTTGGCAAATGTCGTACTTTCTGACATGGGCATGTGCATCTTTGAACAGTGTGGGCCAATAGTATCCGGCTCTGAGAATTTTATGAGCTGTATTATCTCTGGAGAAGTGTCCTCCAGCAGGCCCATCATGTAAATCTATCATGACCTTCTTCGCATCTTATTTCTCTAAGCATCTAAGAATAACTCCATCATAATTCTTTCTGAATAATATTCCTTCAATAATCTGATATGAGGCTGATTTAAGACGTAGTGCTCTTCTTTGCTTAGAATTCCAATGTTCCAGTAACAATCCCGCATGAAGGTAATGCACAAGGTCTCAATACCAGGATTCCAGGGCTGTGAAAAGAGGGCATACATCCATCAAATGTAACTCAGCTTCGTCTTCCCAGTCATGTTCCTCATTGCTTTTACTTTCAGTCATCAGCTTGCATAATCCTTGTCCTTTAACTAAGGAGGATAGCTTGAATTCAAGGTCATACTCCTGTAGAGTATGACCTTATTCAATTTATCCAATGCACCAGATTCAATGCACTATCACACATATTAGAGTCACCTGAATTTAGACTGCTAATGACCCTATTAGAGTCAGACTGAATTTAGAGTATGACCTTATTCAATTTATCCAATGCACCAGAAAGGTGCATATTAGAGTCACCTGAATTTAGACTGCTAATGACCCTATTCAATGTATCCAATGCACCAGATTCAATGCAATGTCACACATATAGGAAGTGGAACATACAAACACAAAAATTTGATGGATCACTGCACCCTCAGTTTGAACCTATGAATGCAAGGTTTTCTTCTAGTGCAAGGTGCATATTAGATTCACCTGAGTTGGGACTGTTAGTGTACAGTTTAATATACCTGATGCACCATCTAGATTCAATCCATGGCTACGCATCTATCCACATAAATGCAAAGAGTTAATGGATAACCAGAACCTCAATTTGTATGTTTGAGTGTAAGAATTGTTTCTAGTATATTTTTATGACAAAAAAAGGGTTGTTATAGTGTGGTTTCTCTTGTTTTTTTTAGGTTCTAAACAAATGCAACAAGGATTTAGGTATGGAAACAATTTAAAGCTCTATGGAAAAGAGTTTGCTAGGCTTGCAATCTGTAATGCCAGTTTTCCGTTAATAGGGCCAGAATCTGTTGCCTCATGGGCACCAAATTTAACTGCCAAATCTCCCGGAGACTCAATAGCACCTCTAGGCTCCATTGTAGAAGATTCCATAATCTGCAG
>LPNX010199386.1:56731-121254 GCA_001517045.1 Pseudotsuga menziesii | reverse complement strand
TAGCACAATTATGAACTTTGGAACCACATGGGCAGCAAGTAATTCCAGATTATGACTACACATTGGCTTCTTTTCTTCATCAGATATGTTTCTCCCATGAAATGGCATCTTCACTGTATAATGTACTGTTAAACTGTTAATTTTCTTATTTTTCAATACATTGAAGTGCTCCTTTTTTTTTGGCTCACTTCAATGTTACATTTTTTTTCGTCGCTTACCCGCTAACAACTACCTTGACGACGTATTATTGCACCTTGGGGCAATTGCTAGTTATAGATTTGAACATAGAGTGTCGTTCACATAGGTGATGGAAGAAAATAAATGATTGGGTGTTGCAAGCTCTGAGATTTCCATTTCACTCACATTGCCATTGGTACTGCTTTGAAAAGTTTCCAAAGATTTACGAGCATATAGTTTCATTGTTGCTATTACTGAATCTCTTCTTAAATTTCAGCACATTGTCAGATTCTTCTATAAAATTCTTCTATTCCATATGATTAGATTACATCCACATTAACATTCTCCTACTACTGTCCTTTTGAAAAATTTGTTTACTGTCATTCCTTAAATTCTTAAACAGATGGATCCTCAAACACACACCTCAGAGGAACATCGCTCAAATGCTCTTAGTGGCCAACCATGGCAATCCCTTCACCCTGCAAATACCATCGTAGATGGTAGCCTTGTTGTGAATTCAAACAAATGCTTCAAATGCCATGAATTAGGGAACTAGATCAAGCACTGCCCTGCAACCAAGGTCATAGCCTAGTGCAATGCAGCTCAATCTAGGGATCTAGGTGCTAATATTTCTTAGCCCACAATAGATCCCCAAACACCCACCTCCAAACAAGGGGACTACTCCAACGCTCTCAGGGGCTAGCGTTGTAGTCCTTTAAACCTAGAAATTCCATTGTAGATGGTGCCCTGTTGTAAATTCAAAAAGATGCTTTATATGTCATGAATTAAAACACTAGGTCAAGAATTGTTAGAGCCCAATGGAATGGCATTCAAGTTCAATCATGGTCAGATCCCAAGGCAATAAAATTCAAGCTGTGTATCTGGGTGCTTTAATTCTCATCCCGCACTAGATCCTTAAACACCCACCTCCAAAGGAGAAGACTATTCAACTTTTCGTAAGCAATAAAATTCAAGTTGTGTATCTGGGTGCTTTAAGTCTCAGCCCACACTAGATCCCTAAACACCCACCTCCAAAGGAGAAGACTATTCAACTTTTCGTAACTATTTTTTTTAACTAATTGCCATGAGTAATTGATCTATTCGATGACTAGGAATTATTGCGTGAAAGCCTCTCCAACCTAATGGAAACATCATGCCTCTTTTGCTGTTTTGAAATTATTTTTATGCATATTTTATATTCAAATCCACAACCTACATTACATTCTAAAACACTGTTTTTTTGTTAAGGCATTGCTTTGCACCAAAAAGGAGAGCAATTGATAGTTTTTATTTATGTTGCTATTATTATGCTTATTATTGTTAATGTTCTTATCAATATTCTCTTCAATCTATTCAAACCAATTTTTTGAAGCTTTTGGGATTACGTTTTACTTCCCTCACATTGTGGTCTCTTAAGCCTAATTGCTCTATCAGTGGCAATGGATGTTCCACCGACTTACTATTGCATAATTTTATAAATGAGATTGTAGCAGCAATTGCGCTTTTTCCATTGGATACTACAATTATATGTCCACTTTCTATAGATACAAACCCCACATAAGTTACAGTGTCGGGCCCTAAATTAGCCTCAAAATTTTGAAACTAGGCTTTGATACATTTCATGCATATTTATATGAGAGACACGCAGATTGCACCAACAATCCTTCAAATTTCCAATCATAGTTGCATATTAACTATCCAATAAATACCAACAAAGGCAAATACTTTGTACCAGCACTAGTCGTACTATTGAAAACCCATTGACCTACTTTTATGGTCAGTGTTCTACAAATTGTTGTTTATTCATACAACCCTGGGGCCTAGATTATGGTCAGTGTTTTGCAAATTGTGTTGTTTATTCATACAAACCTAGGGCCTGGATTATTGTCAGTCTTCTACAAATTGTTGTTTATTCATACAACCCTAGGGCCTGGATTAGCAATCCAAATGGAAATAGGGAAATTTGACCTAACCACATATGGCAAAATGAAAAGACAAATCCTTGTCAATGAGAGGGCGAGCAGGCATTGTCAATCAAAACTATGAAGGTAGGTTATTATATTGTGTTTATCCTATTGTACAATTCTTGAAATATTTAAGTGAATCATTGTAAATAAATTAATGCTGAGTTGCCAAGAAACTTGGGTACGGGTACGGGTACGGGGACGGGTACAGGGACGGGGATGCCACTTTATGAAAAAGAATACTTGGGTACGTCGAGGGTACTGTATATATATATATATGTCATAGTCACATCATACGTGTATATATATTTCTTCATAAATTATGAATCATGATTCATAATTATAAATTTGATGATTATTTGAATGAATATTCGATTATTTGAACAATGAACATTCAGATTGAAAATTTGAAACATAAACTTTGATAAATCATAAGACTTGGTGGATATCAATTAGAATACTGGAAGTTACATAAAATTTGATAAGCCATTGTACCAGGCAGCTGTAACAGAGAATCAAACTCAGACATGAAAGTACACTTGAAATCTTATTTTAAACACCTATTTGTATTGCTGTTACAGGCAATAAAAAATTGAAAATTGCCAAATATATTCCGGCGTTTGATGTGAGTGTATTTCTCAATATTAAATACATGTATATTTTTTATGTGCACATTTGGTATTCAAATTATGTTCCATGAGTCCTGAACACAAAACCATAAAAACATTAATTGTAAATCAATGTAAAATTAGTATACTAGATTTGGACAATATTCGGTGGAATTTGAACAGTGTTGCAAAGTGTTTGACATAAGTCCTGAACCAGACTCCATACGTAGTTAGCAAAAAAATAGTTCAGATTTGGTTGGGGGGTCATTACATTTTCCCCAATGAATTGCATCTTATTGAGTCGTTCATACCCCGGAGTACCCAAACATGGGGTACGGAGTACCCAAACACGGGGTATGGCGTACCATTTTGCCTATAACTTATAAGTACCCCTTTTTTTATAACGGAGTCTCGGTACGTGAACCTATTATGGGGTATGGTAGGGTCCTGCAGAAGACATACCCTATGAGTACCCTTACCCTACTCCGGGTATGGGTAGCTCGAAGGGTAGGTGACCCATGGGATAGAGGCCGACCCCGGTGGGCTTCGGGACGTCTCGACCCCTGCTGAGTCACAAGTTACTGGTATATCTGGCTTGCGGGCTATTGGATATACCCTTGGGATGTTGTTGTTCCCATGGTCTAAAAAAACAGAGAATTAATTTAATGCATATTTTTGTTTTCTTTGAAATGAGAAAACTTTTAGGAAAGGATTTCAATTTACATGGTTACGAGTCAATCCAGTTAAGATAGCCTAGCATTTGAACTTTTAGCCAAATGGATTTACTATTTAGTGGCTCTATGCTCTACCTAAGAAATTCATGACCATCTGCCTATTTAGCAAAAAGCAAGTGCTTCCTAGGAGATGACCGTAGTAATAAAAAATGGAAGGGATACGATGGCTCATAGTTTTCATTGCCAAATGATCAACCCCAAAGATGACATTCATTCTTACATTTGGCCATGATCAACAGCCTTCAATATTCTCTATCTGGCTCACAATTAAGAACAACAAAAAAGCACGATCAATATTCAACAAAGAAAAAAAATGCGATCTAATTCACCACTAATAATGTAATAACTATAATTAGTGACATCCTCATCCTGAACAACCACAATGAATCAACATAATCAATATAACTTCATCGAATCCAAAAACAATTTACAAGCTAAATCTTTATTTGTGAAGATGCAGGTAGGAAAAAAAATGGAATATAGGTCCTCACTAATCAATAGAACTTCATCAACAGTAATGAAACCAAAACAATTTAAAAGCTAAATCTTTATTTGCGAAGTTGCAGGAAGGAACTTGTTGTCCTGTCCTAGGAACTCCAATTGTTATTGTTATTATTATTAATGTTGCTATTGTTATTATCATCTATCTTTGTGTTGTATTCATTAAAAAATG
Organism: Pseudotsuga menziesii; assembly: GCA_001517045.1. Lineage (NCBI taxonomy): Eukaryota > Viridiplantae > Streptophyta > Pinopsida > Pinales > Pinaceae > Pseudotsuga > Pseudotsuga menziesii. The sequence goes on along the minus strand of LPNX010199386.1, from coordinate 117,098 downwards.
ATTTTATTTGGAATATCTTGCAAACAAACCCATTTACTCAAGCTAAGAAAATCCATGATTCTCTGTACTAATTGATTTTCAAATGCTCTGTATATCAGTATCATTACGTGTTCTATGCTGTGTAATAATATTTTGTGTACTATTGTGGTGTTACATTCCTTTACTTGATTTGATTGGATTGGATTGGATGATGAGATATGAGAGTAGTTGAAATTTGTGGAAGTTAAGTCGGTATAGGAACTTTTTTTAATTCATGTTGGTATAGGGGTGAGGTGGAGCCATCTAAAAAAATTTAAATTGACCAGGAATAGTTAACATGGTCGTTATCTTCCAACAAATTTAGTGATAGTATTTTTTTGAACAAACTTGGTGATAGCATCTTTTTGGTTATTCTCAACTATATTTTACAGAAGACAACCTATGTAAAGTAACTACGTCGAAGACGTCTTTCTCCAAGGTCGGGTTTTCGACACAGTTCCCAATCATGGTCATCCCTCTAACCAACTAATTTTCTATGCATGTCCGTCCTGTTGTTCACTGGATTTTTTGGTTTGTTCACAATTATCTGGGTTGTTCGATGGGTTTTATGTTTGTTCGCGGTTACTGATCGATGTTCACCACACAACTCCCTGCTCTTGTTCTGTCACGTTAAAACCAATAGCCGACTCACTTCAAACAAAGATCCCACTATTGAAGCTGAATCACACGGTCCCTTTTCTCAAGCAGAAGGATGCATGGGATCTGCTACTGTCAGGTTTCCGAGATTTAGCAGGGCTTGAATGCTTTTCTTGCACAACTTTTGTGAAGTTTTACTCCTTTTCTTTCTTGTTATTTATGGAATTTGTTTGCATCCTTCACAGATCGATCCATGGAGACTCGATAGGATATTACATACACTACCTAAAGAACAAAAGCCTTGTACTAGAATGTGCCAGACGAGGATTCAAGATCACGGATTTGCAAGGTAATTTTGTAGGGATACAGAAGCGAAAAACCCCTTTCCATGTGTTCGTGTACAACTGGTCATTTATCAATCAAATTAAGGAGTGGTAATTGTAATGAGTGTAGAGCTACCCTATAACTGTTCATGAAGTCTTTGTCTTGCACATTTTTGCATGTTATAAGTAGGGATTTTGCATCTTGGTGACCTGTAGAGACTGAACTCATGTGGCACTGGGCAGGATGAAAGTTTCCGTGAAGACCTTGAGCAGTAACCACTTCAATACGAGGTGCATCCCATGACTTGAAGTTCTGTCATCCATCTAGGTCCAGAAAGTCTTCTTTTCCTTGCTATGAGGAGGGATTTCACATTTTGGAGCGCCTCTAGAGACCTGATGATGGTTTCAATGAAAACCTTGAAGGCTACCACTTCAACCTCGAGGTTCAGCCCATGGATACTATAAGTCTTTTCTCTGCCCCTTTATTAGACATTATGGTTTTGAATTTATTCTTTGTGATTGTTAGGGTTAAATTTTTCTAGACTTGCCAGGTAATTTGTTGTTAGTTTTTTAGTTTTCACTTGGCTCGAAATTATTTGTCAGGGTTCAAGTTGAATTCTTGGAATTATTTGTGAGGTTTCAAGTTAAATGTTTGGTGTGGCTCGTTGTTATATTGTTGAATTTAGTGATTCTTTCCTGGAAACAGAGAAAAAGAAACCAAAGGCCAAAGGGTGGCCTCCTCATCGTGTCACCATTTTCCTGGAAACAGAGAAAAAGAAACCAGAGGCCAAAGGGTGGCCTCCTCATCGTCGTCCGCATTTGAAACAAGAAAAAGAGGCAATTTTCGTTTTGTCTCTCATACATTACATGATACCATTCAGTTTACATTGGGAAATTGATTCAGAAATATGGGATCCTGATTACTTGCATCTCAATCATACACATGCTCAATCTAGAATCCAACTTTTACTCTTTACATAGTTACCCATCTGTTACTTTAGAAATCCCATCGATTTTTTATCTGCATTTAGTCTGAATTTCTCTCGCCATATTGTAGGGATTCTACTTGATTTTGATATTCAACAATTTGTTTGGACTTGTGTGGCAATAGAAGGCCCTTTATATCTCTACTTTTGAATTGCAGGATGAATATGTAGTTGGATATCATGCGATCTTTCCCTCTCTTTTCTTTCTTTTGTCTTTCTCAAGTTTTCAGGATTTAAGTGTGTAGGGTATGCACTATGAATTGCCATTCCATACTTTGTTCATGTACCCCTTTCCAGTTATTTTGGCCATTGTTGGCAACAAGTAGACATTCATCTATAAATTAAATTAAATTATCCATAGATTAAAAGAGGAAATTTGTCGTGGTTTCATATTTAAATAGAAAATATATATTTGATATTTCTTCTTAATTTTGCAGCTTTCCCTACCTGGAAATGACAATATGTCTTTCAGAAGGGAATTTGAACGGCTTTAAACTCCAACATAACTGTTTTCTATGTAATTGAGTTAGTATTGGGTCATTTTGTGGCACTGGACTAATATAAGGATAAATAATGGAGATAAGAAAATGTGTTACTTCCCATTTTGTTTCGGGTATAATAATATTATTAATATCATTTCCCTTCTCTGGAGCTTCTCAAGCACAGTTAAAAACTGACCCGTTCGATTGATACATATGCTCACATGGTTCTTAACAAATAATAGCTGTGAAATCATAGATCTATCCAATCTGTAATTGCTATTGCTTGCTATGATGTTTAGATTTCCATGTCTTGCATAATAAGGACCAAGATAAGTTATTTAATGTAAATGCATGTAGATATGTAATCTGAATATGACAGGTGAGATCTAATGTATAATTAAACATTTCCTTGTTTAAATAAGAGATTACTTTATGTTCAAGTTGCAAGTTGGGGTGGTGATTTGCTGGACCATGGAATTATTTTAGTGTCAGTGGCACCGAGAGATAATCATGAAGCACAAGTACATTTTGCAATTGAACGGGATATTACTGCAATGCTGGGTATCATCTCTACACGGCGGATTCCTTATCCATCCAATGCATTTGAAAAGGCTCATTACTCGTGATGTCACATTCCATGGACAGCATTCGGTAAGTCTGATGATACTTTTTAAATTTTCATAATGTGCTAGATTGATATTACTAGTCAGTTTAATGGGTTTTGTTCACTAGCACCATCTGGTTTGGTAAGAGAATGACTTACTTTACGAGACATTTAGTTTTCCCGAGAGACTGAGGGAACATGATCCAACTAAGGTGTTTGAATTTGTTTCATTTTATCAACATTATCCTTGATTGCTCTTCAATTTTTTATTTTTATGGGAGCTTGGTAGCTATTTGTTGAGTGAATTTCTGCTCCTCAGGTGGAGTCTACCTTATGGAAATAGATCAAATACTACAACTAGGAGGCTTCTGGGTGCTATCTAGACCACCAGTAAACTATGAAAATAGATGGCATGGATGGAACACAACCATAGAGAAGTAGAAGGCCAACTTTGATGCCCTTCAAGGTCTTTTGACCAAGATGTGTTATAAGCTATATAATAAAAAAGGATGACATTGCTGTGTGGCAGAAGTCTTTGGAAAGTAGTTGCTATGCCAGCCATGAAAAAACAGTTTACCCCCTTGAATGTGATGACAGCATTGAACCAGATGCTTCATGCTATCTTCCCATGTGACCTTGTATAGTAAAACGAAATCCAAATTTCAAACACTTGGGAGTAGAACAAACTCCAAAGTGGCCACAACGCTTGAAGGTAGTTTCGGAGCGGGTCCTTACATTTCCTGGGGGCAGTGATGGTGCATTCAAAAAGGATACAACTTAATGGGTGGGGCACGTTAATCATTACAAGACATTGGTACCTGATCTTGGAACAGATAAAATAAGAAATGTTATAGATATGAACACTCTTTATGGGGGTTTTGCCGCAACACTAATAGATGATCCTCTTTGGGTCATGAATGTGGTTTCCTCTTATGGTCTAAATTCCTTGAATGTTGTTTATGACTGAGGACTAATTGGTACATAAAATGACTGGTAAGGTGCTTTCTCTTGATACATTGATTCAAAATCCTTGTTTGCTTGACGCCATTATATTTGCTAATACACTTGTGTCTGTGTTTTTCAGGTGTGAGGCATTTTCAACCTATCCTAGAACCTATGATATCCTGCATCTTGATGGTTTGTTCAGTGCAGAAAGTCACAGGTAGGGACAAAGTTTGATATTAAGTGGTGCCAAATATTGTTAGTAGCTGAAACCGGTGGTAAATTGTAAAATCCACATTATATAAACTTTAACATCATATAAATAATAACATCATCTAATCAAGTACATAGGAGTTATACTTAAGTCTTAAAGGATTGGCAAGGAATCCTACCCATGAGGAATTCATTAATCATATATATAACACGGTGCATTTCATAAATGTTGGTTATTTAACCCCAGTTATTTTGAATAAGGGAAAAATACATGATTGATTATGTGGGTTTTGTGAAACAGATGTGAGATGAAATATGTGTTGTTGGAAATGGACCGTATATTAAGACCTACTGGCTATGTCATAATGCGTGACTCACCGCATTTTGTGAATAGTGTCTTCAAGCTAGCCAAAGGCATGAGATGGAGTTGCCAGAAGAGGGACACTAAGGATGCTCGGAATGAAAAAGAAAATCTTCTCATTTGTCAGAAAAAAAAATTGGAGGTCTTCAGAAGCTACTTCTGAATGATAACTTATAACTTAAAATTTCAAGGCCCTATTCCTATTCTATTCCAATCAATCTGGCATCAGAGTGAGTTCCTGGCTATGAAGGTAACTGTTTATTGGATGCATTTGCAAGCTAGTATATATTATGTCAATGGGATTGAGTGATCTGTTTACCCAGGATGCCACGTTTATTTATTCCTGCTGGCATCTGGGAGGGCCTCATGTAGAAGATTAGAACTACTTCATTGAATCAAATCCATTCTTTCTATTTTGATGTTGTAAGGTCATTTGTAGGTGTTCTTTATATTTGCAGTTTTAATGAGGGAGGGATTTTGCAATGCCAAAACCCTTTGCACTGCAATATTTTAAAACTATTTATTACTGCCATTGCTTATGTCTTATCCGAAGGTGGCCTCAACATGATATGTGCCATCAGTAAATCTATATTATTTGATCATTTTAAAGTTTGTATCCATGCCATCAACTTGTGGCGTGCTTCTAAATTTCTTAAGTAACAACAGTTTATATTTTTGAGCTTATTATATTGCCTTCTTTGATGGTGCCTTTTGTTTTGACTCAAGCTACAAAAAATAACTAGAGAGACACTTACAGAGATTCCTAATTCTTTTAAGAAGAATATCTCATGACAATAGAAAATTTCAAAAAACCATAATCATATGAACATAACAACCATGCATATTGTAAATATAAAAATATCAAATAATCATATAACCCTAACAATTCTGTATATTGTAAATAATGTATGTGTTTGTTAATAAGTGATAAGTGTCACTTGGAATAGAAACATATAGTCATAATATGCCTGTTTATGTTTATTTGAAGGCCCTACGGCTTCTATTTTATTTTTATTCTTTTCTCACGTCCCAAAATTTATTCCTGCGCTTTGATAAGATATATACAGCAGATTCCAAAAAGATTTATGTAAGAGCCTTTCGATTTTTCTATTTCTTTGTTTCCCAACAATTTAGTTCATGGGTTTGTAAATGTGCAAGTTGTCTAATTTTTACCAACCCTGGTATTCATTATCCTTTTTACTGACCTCGGTATTCATTATCCTTTCTAGACATTGAAGAAAGCTAAGTTGGATAACAGGGGTTGCATTGAGCATCAGCGATAGACACAACTTCTCTTGGATCAACAGGGGCAACTTGGATAGAAAGACTGGAAGACTCGACCTATGTTATTTGTGTAATATTAGAATGACCATTAAAGGCTACGTTGGAATATTTATAATATAGTCATGTGTGGGATGAATGGGATGTAAGTGAGATATTACATGGAATTAAATTCACTATAGGATTTTTTTAGAGAATTTTCAACTTTCCATTTCATCTAAGTTGTGTTTTGGGGGTTTTATTTTATGTTTGTCTTTCAGTGAAATTTTTTAATATTTATATTTTCCCAAACATCACTCTGAAATAAAATTTTGTTGAAAGTAATACTTTTATGGGTTAGTTGTCCATGTGATCTTAAAGGCTTAATAAAAACAAAATGGCAGAGTCTGTAGGACTTATGTTCCATTATAGGTAAGTTGTCCATGTAATACTCAAGGATGGAAAGGTGCAAGGATAGGTTAAGGAAATGAAATAGGATCTAGTGCAACCACCTCTGTCAATTAAAGAAGTAAAGGCTGGGATCCAAATTGGGTAAATAACAAATGTAGACCTCCTCAAATCTTACACAAAACTAAGTGTTCTTACTGGGCTGAGAGTGTGACCATTGCCTATAATAACTGCCTTTTTAATAACTTAACTGTAGTTTTACACCAAATCTTGCACAAAACCGAAAAAAAAAATGGTCTGACTATCTGGATGACTTAAAATTGCATTCATTGTTTACAGCAAGTAGCATAGTACCAAATATTTATTAGTGTATGTTTTCATTGACATGAATAGTGAAACATACCACATACACTCAGGACAGATAGAGAGAGAGAGAGAAAGAGACCTGCCAATCATCTAACTTATGCTAGACATCAGGTGAGGTTTGTACAAAGCTCTAGTAATGTCTTGAGTACATTGTCCACCCAGAGTGAACAAGTACACCATATAATTCATATTTTAAATCTCCCTACAATTTGCAGACAAAAGCTAGATTAGGAAAACAGAGGTTGCTTCAGACAAAGAAAACACTAGTTTTAAATTACATGCGAATGGAATGATAATGATAAAGTACCTGATTGTCTTGTTCATCATTAGTAAAATGATTCAAGTCCAAAACTCTAGGATATGTAATTTCTTTGTGTACTTTACTCCCAATGATCCTAGTATTGATGAAACGTTTAAGCTGGATTGAAGGAATCTTAGGTTCACTATGAATCGTAAGCATTTTTGAAAAAAGAGATTCCAAGATTGCAATTCTCACATTCATACTTGGAATCACATTCTAAAGTTTCTGCTCTCATGAAAGAATCTAATTCCTCTGTTATTGAATTCAAATTCTCTACTTCCAAACTCAAATCAATAAGAGGATCAAATGTGTTTGAGCAGTGCGAGCAATTGACACACCTTATCTGAAACAATTACATCAGTATTATTATCATAGTTAGGCCCGGATGAACATTGAAACTATAGGATAAGGTAAGAATTTTATTTGTGGAAAATGTCTATGCTATGTATAACACCTTGCAAGAGAGAAGAAGCAACTATGAAAAATCGAGTTACTGCAATACAACATACATTTCAAACAATGCCAATAAATTGATCCCTCTCAAACCAGTGTATAAATAAGGATAATATTCAAAGTTACACAACATCATTCAACACTCTTGTATAAGCAAACACATTAAATAATACGGCCCTTTTGATCTTAGAGAAAATATAAAGTTGAAATATAGCATAACACCTATTACCAATAATGCAGTAACCTAGTGCTTAGCCATGGTACTTGCCAAATAGTAAACAAACGTTCAAGCCCTATCGAGTAGTGTCACTTCCAATTAAAACGTTGAAATATAGCATAACACCTATTACCAATAATGCAGTAACCTAGTGCTTAGCCATGGTACTTGCCAAATAGTAAACAAACGTTCAAGCCCTATCGAGTAGTGCCACTTCCAATTAAAACTACATTAATCCTAACACTGGTTGGACAGAGCCAACAAAAGGGAACCTGAGCGTAATAATCATCTTTGTAGGTGCTTAGATTACCGTAGTTCCACATTCCAAATTGAAAGCATATCTATGAATATGAAAAATGGGATATAACCCAATAGCATGTTGCTAAAGATACCCCAAAATTACATCTTTTAAAGAAATCTATTTTCAACTGCTCTTAATCACCCATGTTAAAGAACTCCCAGCACCTACTAATAAACATAAAGTCCTGTGTATCCAGGGATGATTAACTCTATTTCACTCTTGTGCCAAAAATATTTCGATTGGTTGCACCATAATTTATTGCTACCTTAGATTTCATGCATACTTTGTTTGGTTTTACATTTAAACTTTGTATATTCACACGAGGGAATTGCGAAAATTGTTCGAGGTGATTTTGACAAATGACTCTCATCGAGGTTGGTTTAGTTATTTATTATCCTTAAAGAAAACTTATGTTTCTATTTTTTTTGTTTGTATACTATTCTCGTAAATTCTTACATAATTGAGGAGTAGCAAATATCTCAAAGCTTTATGAAGAGTAGAAATTTTTTTCTTTTTTGTTTCTAGGCTATTGAAATGTAAATTCTAGATGCATCAGATGAAGTGACTTTTATTTAAGTAGGTTGGTCAATTTATATTAGAACCAATAGACGCTACAACATTGAATAATATAAATGAGTTGTCACATCAACAAAAGTTATGATACCCAATGTTCTCAATGCCACAATAAAATCTTTTAACAATCTTATTGCTAGCCTTCCAACATAACCAATTCCCTAAAATAGGAAGGTTAAATTATTTAGTTCAATAAGTATTAGTAGTAGGTTTGATGGGAACTTTTATCCAATCTTCCACATAAATAGGAGAAATGTATTTGGATTTCATTACCTACTTCTAAATGCCTTCTAGTTTGATCATCTTTCAATGTTACAATCAAATCCTCTAACAGTCGTATTTCCAACCTTCCAACATAACCAATCCCCTACATTAGGAAAAAGGTTAACTTATTTAGTTAGATAAGTATTAGTGGTAGGTTTGATGAGCACTTTTAGTCAATCTTCCACATAACCAAGAGCAATGTATTTGGATTTCATTGCCTATTTCCAAACACCTTCTAGTTTGATCATCTTACCTAAGCTCATCATTGCAAGGGCTTTACCAAATTGATGTATATTTTATACCCAACATCTAAGAGCCTTGGGTTGAGAAGTCTTTGCCATTTGACTAAAGATGTTACATCCATTTCTCATTCAACATAATGCTAAATCATTTGCTAGTGAATAATTACAAGAGCTTTACCAAATTGATGTATATTTTATACCCCAACATCCGAGAGCCTTGGGTTTTGAATTCTTTCCCATTCGACTAAAGATATTACACCCATTTCCCATTCAACATAATTTTGAAGCATTTTCTAGTGAATTTCTCTGATATCCCTACCAACATATAGGCCAAGGAATGCTAATACACGAGATTAACCTGTGACATTATATTCCACCTAATGAGAGGTAGAAGGTGCATTGATTTCAAATACAAACAATCTACTTTATCAAATAACTCACATAATTAAGCGTATTATCCTAACATGAAGGTCTTATTGAGCTGTAAGTAGTATAAATCCGTCTTAAAAGCGAAGAGGGATCAAACTTGACTCACAAACTTATCCTCAAATTTTGGACTTGAGTTTGCACTTCAACATATTTTATCCCTCTTAAAGCTTGGTAAATTTAGCATTAAGATGGATCTATATTGGTTTAATATGTAAATTTAATATGTGACTTTAAAGTTAATGTTTAAATCTAGATTCTAAAATATTTATTTACTTAATATTTTATTATGTTATTCAAATGTCATATACAGAGTGACACTTCAACCTCATATTAAACATTTATAAAATAAATTACTTTGCATGCGATTATATATATATATATAATCCAAAAATAAATAAAAATTCTTTTTTGGAATAGTATCGAGAGCATGTGATATGTTTTCAATTTTTTGGATTTTTCACTCACAAAAATGTCATTCTCCTACATCCTTGAAAAAGTGTAGTATAGAGATTTAAAAGTTTGGACTTTTTTTTCTATCTTTTATCAAAGTTTTTTTTTTTGGAAAAAAATGTTTGGACTCTTGTCACTGCTCTACAAAATTATTTTTTCAACTTTATTGTGAAAGATAATTAATTTCCTTTTAAGGTTGATTTTTTTTAAATTTTCATAGTAATTTTCTTGACTTAAGACCTCTTTATGAATGAGAACATGAGTTTTCGAAATGATAAATGAAACTTTTCTTATAAGCAAATGCCTTTTTAATTTCACTTGAAAGTAGGCCGTGATAAAACACCGATGGTCCTGACAATCCATGTGCTGAAAGAAACAAAAAAGGCTGCCATTGATCATGAAATGAACGAGGTAGGAAATCGTGGCTTCGAGTTCAAAGAGGAAAACAAGAACTGAATTGTCCATTCCTTGCACATTCCTAGTGAAGAATCCACCAATGCATGGCTCAGGCTAAATCATTTGCAGATGGATGGCAATCCAGGTGTTCGGCGATCAATTCGAGAAGGATCATAGTCACAATCCCACTGCTTGGAAGAATTGATTTCAGGTTTTTTTGACTGATCTATCTGATCTATGTAGGAACAATGGGTCTGGTGTTCATAAACATCTGGACCATATTGCAGAGTTCGATGGCTACACCAAGCCTTCCATGTTCTTTCTGTTAACCTCCATTGCAACTCCTGCGCTATTTGGCCTCAAGAATTTCAAGGTAAATTATAATATCCCAATCGTAAACATCTCACTAGGATCTGTAAATTTCTCCTATCTGGATACCATTTTCTATGATGGCACATCCAAGAATAACAAAATTTCACAAGCTCACCAACGTTCAACAACCGGCTCAACTTATAAACGGGGGATGAAAAGGAATCCCGTCCTTTTCTGAGATCATAGAGACATAAAACTATGGAAACCAAATGAAAATGGGCTCAATATAATTTAGGAAAATGTCACCAAATACCATTCATTCAACTTACCTCTGAATTCAATACCATTGTGGTATAATATTTTGGGTCACAGATGTAGAACCATAGAAACTGTTGTTTTATTCATACGCTTAAGTGTCAATTCCCATTGTTTAGTAGTGGGTTTCACTTCTCTTATTTGGGACATTCCTGCTGTCACATTCTGCATATTACTTTTCTTTTGAAAGAACGCATATTAAATAGTATAGTGGCAGGATTGACTTACAATTTCCTAAAAATCTATTCAAATACTTGACTTATATGAGTACTAATAAGTTAATTAGATGGAGATCGGAGTCCAATATATGATAGTATGAATCTCACCAACCAAAGTATCTCACAAAAATAAAATCAGTGTCAAGTCAGGTAATCCCTCAGTTGCTGCAAGCATAAAAAAGTCTCCATTTTACACAATGGCCAAGTCAATACTGAAAGAGACAATGGCCAAGTCAATACTGAAAGAGACCGTTAATCTTGAAATAAGAAAGGTGAATATAAGAATTCTTGTTGTATTATATGACTCATGAAGTCCCAACCAAAGATGAATAAGTTGCATGGCATAATGCTCATAGAAATCCCCAATCAATTACATTTATTAACTGTTATATATGAGGACTTGTACATGCCACTGTGTATCCCAGAATCATGTTGACAATCTGATGTGCAAAATGATATGCAATATTCAGTTCTTTTGATTGCATAGTTTACTAGAAAACGTTATCTCGGGCATAAATCATACAAATAACTCATTGTGCAATATAAAAGATAAGAGAAAATGTAAATGGCTAGTATCCAATTAGATATAGAATTCTCAAAAACTGTTAATCATAGAATTTGCTGGAAAGGGTTGTTTGGTTGCAAGCATTAAATTTTGGAATTCCAATGATGGAAAAAACATACTAAGAAATGAGATAAACCAGCAAACTATACAGAACATCATTCTTGTAGGAAAGGCACTTGAAGTCCAACCTAACTACATGGAAAAAGATCCCACAACAATGATTTTGTATAGAACTCTCCCCCACAAATCACTAAGAATTAATCAACAGGAAGTACAAACTAACAAACGTAGAATTTAAAAAGGTAAAGAGCAATCCATATTAATAGATTTTCCCCAATTAAACTAAAGCATCCATAGAAGCAGACAATTTATATCGCATTACAATGATATCATTAACATTCTAGATCTTTGTATTCTCAGCCTCTCCATCATAACACTGGACAAAAATTAAGAGAAGGAATGATCAGTTATGACTGATCTAAACTTTTGCTATGCATGCAATTAAATCTATCTCTTCACATCTATATCTACCATCTTGACCAATTTCAAAGCCTTTAGGATTTGCAAACGCTTTCTCAGGAAGCTAGTGAAGGAATGATCAGTTATGACTGATCTAAACTTTTGCTATGCCTAGAATACAACCTAGCTCTTCACATCTGTATACACCTTCTGGACCAATTCCAAATCCTCTAGGATTTGCAAACGCTTTCTCAGGAAGCTGATGGACTGCATTAAATTATCACAAGCCTGTAATTGACAGTTGATATCCAAAATCCAAGAATCATTCTTTACAGTAATACATTTATAGCAATAATCCTGATAATTGATAATCATAGACCCTTCATGTATATACATTATGATAGATTAAAAATATGTAGGTGAAGAGGTTAAGAACTTTCTAGCTATTTTTTATTGGGAAACAAACATGTTTTAATTCCTCGCTATTTATTGTTTAAACCAACCTCGCAGTCTTTCCCCCAAAGCATGCTAGTACCCATATACTTCCATGGATTTGTACTTCAATCTACATAACCAGAAAACAATCTCACCCCAACCTCCAAATATCAAAGGTTAGTTAGGATTAAAAAAACTGCCACATTACACACTGAAAACGACAGTAGATCATCACAATAAAATAAATCTGTGTTGGAATGCATATGTTTTTCTATAAGTTCAATATAAATCCAAAACAACATGATCATACAAATCAAATAACAATAACTTTCTCAATTCAGACAAACGAGCAGAATATTCTCATTAAAACTAAAACTCTACTACAACTTTAGTAGCCTTTCAATATTAACCTAAGTAGAATATCATAGCCTTCCACATTTATTGAGGTTGTATCCGCTCTTAGTAAAGTGCATCTTGTTGCTTCATCTCATTCAGAGTGCAGGCAGGAAGCTACCAGAAGCTATAGTTTTGAACCTAAACTGTACCTTAGTCACAGAATAGACAAACTTAAAAAACATTATTATGAGCTCTACGAGTTTATTCAAACATAGCAAAACATATATGTAGTAAATTATTTGCACTATCCAAAGTTTGATTTTTTTTAAAACTATAATGCTATGATGAACATCGTGGATGACGAACATCGTGGATACCTACTATAGAAGAGGATTCAGATTCACCCCATCCAAAGTGAATCTTTTTCAAATACAATCCTAGTGTATAAACTCGTTGGATCTAAATTCAATAAGAAAGTAGACTGATATGACGAACAACATGCATACATAGAGAAGGGAATTCACAATTATGATAAAAACCTTTCAGAAAAAATACGTGGAGATACATAACAATGGAAACCATCCAGTAAGGTAAATGATGCTAGTCACACTTTGCTATTGACTGTAGCAAGAAACACCATATTTTGGCACCATGGAATAATCCAAGCCAAAAATACATACGTAAAGAATGAGAACGAAACAACTATTGCAAGTAGCACTGCAATTATGTTAGTTTCGTTGAATTGACAGTTTGATGCCAAGTTTAGAGTCTTACCGTTTTGTAAAGCTTCTTCAGCAGTATGAAGTTCTGTCAACGCTTGAAGCAAACAATCTGAATCCACAGGTTTTTGGTGCGTCCTATCCACCTGCTGTCCAGAATCAGCTGTCTCCTCCCTTTTCTTTCCAGCAACATTAACCGTAGAGGAAAAACTCTCTTCGCTATGCACAACATCTTCACACCTGAACACTGAGTTCTCCCTAACTTCTTCACCTTCTCTAAATTTATCATGGCTAACACTTCCTCTTTCGTCAAAATCAAAAGTCCTAGCTTCTTCACTATTTTCTCTCTCGGATGTGTTATTTTCAGGATCAAAATTCTTAGACCAGAGACTGAGTTCTCCCTAACTTCTTCACCTTCTCTAAATTTATCATGGCTAACACTTCCTCTTTCGTCAAAATCAAAAGTCCTAGCTTCTTCACTATTTTCTCTCTCGGATGTGCTATTTTCAGGATCAAAATTCTTAGACCAGAGACTAAGTTCTTCACTTATCCACCTTCCATTAATGACGCTAACAAAAATGCCACTCTTAGCCATGGCCTTGCTCAGGCTGGAATCACTAACTGCTGAGATCCCTACATTGTTTCTTGTGCTCCAAGAGCTCTCCCCAAGATCATCTACATAGTCTTGTTTGTTTTGGAATCCGACACCAGCAACAAGTACATCTTCAGGTACCTCTTCAGTATGATTCCCGAAAATTCCTTCAAACTCATGCACTACTCTCCCTGTACTGGTGCTGCTGTCCTCGTGCTCATGAATTGGATCTTTAGATTCGGTATTATTCTCCTTGTTCTTCTTTGCCCTTTCCTTTNTCCTTCAAACTCATGCACTACTCTCCCTGTACTGGTGCTGCTGTCCTCGTGCTCATGAATTGGATCTTTAGATTCGGTATTATTCTCCTTGTTCTTCTTTTCCCTTTCCTTTTTGGTCAATCCCACAGATCTTCTTTCATCCCTGTGCCCAAACCCCCTCAAATCCGGCTTACTGCCACCAAAATTCATAGCTGGAAATCCACATTCGTGCATTGTGGGGAATTTTATTTCCTCCCTATCTTTAGCAAATTTAAACTCGACTTCATTAGAAATCTCTTCCCTAACTGAATTTTCAGGCATACCTTTCGAAAAGCTGGCACCTGTAGAAGACTTGCTGCCCTGATCTTCATCGTACTCACAGCTCCCTCCAGTAGGAAGCATATTTACTGCATTCCAGGACTCTGAATCCGACATCCGGTCCTGGTAAACAATTCCGTCACAGAAGGTAACTCAACACTACCAACAGAGGAATCAGAACGAATTGCATCGGATTTCACCTTGCTTTCGCTGGGTGCTCCGTTGGGTGCCTTCAATTGGCCTGCAACAGATAACCCTCTCTTGAGGATTCTCTGAGATTCATGCACACCTCTAGCATCCTTAATCGGACCTCGTTTCTTCCTCCTCCATTTCTTCAGCCCAAATCCCTTAGGATTCTCTCCTTGAACACGAGGTCCATTATATTTTATGTCTTCTACCTTCAATTTGCCCATTTCCTCGGCTAGCTCACCATTAACGATATCCCAACTGCCCTCGCTGGTAGATCCAGAGTTCATATCCCCTGATTCCATGGCCCTCAAAATAACCAACTAAGACAAGGACAACTAGCTACCAGCCAAACTTGGTATCAAAACTCAAAAGCAATCCATTACAGAAACCCAAGTGATAAATCTGAATTAGCTCTGTAAATCCCGACTATCAGGTCTTGGATCCCAAAAAACACCCACTTAGCAAAACCCCATTGGGTTATGAATCCAATGACCTCCTTTCCAATAAACCCCAATCGAATCATCATATCACGAATACCCAATATCACCAACATACTAATACCCCCTTCCCCTACTGGGCGCTTACCTGAGAGCACAGCCAAATACGTTCCCTGATTCTTTTAATGGCAGTTTTGTGGAAATTGATGAATGGCTTGCAGAGGGCAGAAATTGCAATAGAAATGAAATTGCGTACCTGTGTTTTTTTAGTTCTTTGGCTCTTTGAATCAGAATTTCTGCAACTAGAAACAATGCAACTTCTCTGTGCAAACCCACACAAACTAAATTTGACCAGTAAACGCCATTTATGCAGCAGAGAGGGGCGGTCGCCATGACAAAATGTTCAACCACCTCCAAACCGAGAAAAAAACACTGGTCTTTCACAGGATGGGCTCTCCAAATATCGCCCACAGTGCTCCAGAGCCGCAGGACAAGTGCGTTTCTGACAAACTCAACACTCACGGCAAAGCCCATGAACAATGAAACTTGCAGGAGAAATGGGCGGTTCTGACAAACTCAACAGTCACGGCAAAGCTCATAAACAATGAAACTTGCAGGATAGAGCAGGACATCGACCCAAAACTTGCAGGACAGAGCAGGGAAGCGAAAATTTAAAACACGCAAAGGACCAACGGATCGATAAGAGGACATGCGGATGACCACCGGATCGCGAAGAGGACACGCAGAGGAGCAGGGTTGGCCGCATAGACGACGAAAGCTACAGTGATTTTCCGAACTTGTTCGGAGAAAAACGCCTTACGACGTAAAAATAAAAATAAAATAAATAAATATTTTAATATTACAATTACAATAGTTTGCAAAAAAAAATCACAAACCAAATAATACACCAACACTAAATATAAATGTTCCCCATCGTCGGGGATACAAAAAATAATTTTAAAAAATCAGTAAAAAAATGATCACTATTCTATTAAAAAGCAAAATTAGTGACAAGATATATTCTATATAATGTATGACAACCTTTTATAGGATGATGATGTCCTTGAGACCAAACATGATGTATATGTTAATAAATTAATATTAATATGGTAATAAATTTTGGTTATTATATAAATAATCAATTAATTTGAAATGAAAATAAATTTATAAGAATATTATCTAAATAAAAAAGATGTTCAATAATTAATATAAGTAAGTTTGAAAGATGGTGTGACTTTTAATTTAATAAACATAAATATTAAATTTAAATACAATAATAATAATAATAATTTATTTTATTTTAAGATATTTTTTATTAATAAATTTTGATTAATTATGTTTTGAAAATAAAGATTATGAATAAGGTTTACTATCGAAATCAATTTTAGTTTATTTATCTATAAATTTAAAATATAAATTTTAATTTATGAAATTATGTTTATAATAAAATAAGTGAGAATAAATTTCAAGAAATAGAATTTTATAATCTTGAGAAAGTAGTTTTTAATACTTTTATTGTTTTTTTCAAAAACATGGGTAAACATTTTTTATTATAAAATGTTGTAAGAAACTTGTAGTAAGTACAAACTAAACACAGTTTTTATAGCTTAGCTTTACATCTATCCAAAAGAGACTCGTTAAGTGTTTGTTCTATTGAGCAATATTTAGCTATATAAGTTTCATGCATATACTTCCAATTAGCTATAGAGTACATTCTACAAAAGTTTCTACCACAAAAACAAAGAAATAATGCATTAAAACATAGTTTGGTAGGGGGACTTTCCTTTCCATTCCCTCACGAGCAGCTTCCTCTTCAACATCTTCCTCTTCTTTCACTGTGGTGAATTCCTCTACTTATATTGGGCGCAAATTTAAACTGTGCATGTCTCGACTCGCACCTAGTGATGAATATTCCATAGACATCTCCATGTTTTATTTCTCTTCTATCTTGGGCAAGATTTGGTTTCTCGTATCTTCTATCTCCAATCTCAATGTGTGACATCCATCTTGCAGTTTGTGGTTTTCTTGTAGGCCTTTGTTTTTCTTTGAATTGTAAAGAATTCACGACTAACACTCACAATTTATGCCCCTGAATTTGAAGCGATTGGACCATGTCCACTAACTCCCACTTATATTTTTCCTCCGACATCTACCTCCACCTTGTTGTCCCTCCTCTCGTCTTCACTATCCTAACTGAAACAACAAGAATTTGATATCTTATATCCTTACTATGTTTCTTCTTAGTTTCTCTGTGGGTTGTCTTACCCATATCTCGATTCTCATCATTCCTCTTCTCGAGCTTCCCACACATGCCATTAAGTTGCAATCTCCCTCAATATACTTCTTGCAACTTGTCCATTAATTGCCATTCCTCTTTGCACATACATTCCTTTCTACATGGATATCGGGAACAAGCCTGGAATTTGACGTTCCATAGAACGTTTTTTCATTTTTACACGTATTTGACATGTAAATTTTTTATAAACACGTTAATGTTGACAGTTCAAAAAAATTTGAAATGTCAATTTGACTTTTATGGTTTTAGTTCACCCGTCAAAATTTTTAATACCTATGTTAACTACTAAAACTTAGCTAACAGTCATTGGCATTGTGTTGGATCAGATCCTGGACTGCTTAATTTCTAGTTAATTGAGGAACACATAAATGCTAGACTTCTCTATTTCCGTTTATGTGTATTGTATTTATTTATATATTGTGTTTCTAATTATATTACCGTGTATGTGTATTGTATTTATTTATATTTTGTGTTTCTAATTATATTATTAGTCTTCAACTTTGACCCTTCAAATTTTTCCACGGAAAATCTATAAAATTTTCTCCTTTAAAATTTTATAATTTACTTAATTAGTAAATTTCTATATAAATATTTTACTCATATTTATATATAATATAAAAAAATATTTTATTCACATTTATATATAATATTAAAAATAAATTGACACTCACCAAAATTGGTTAAACTGTCAAATGATAGGCACGAAAAACTTGAAACTGTCATTAAAAATTTATTGACAACCACAAGAAAATTGAATTTCCAAGCCTGATCGAGAACAGTTTATTCCTTTCTTAAGGGGAGTTCGATCGTACTCCTTGATCAGTTCCTTGCTCATTATCACGTTAATTTATACACCAAAGGTACTAGTCAGAGGGATGACACAAATTTCCAAATATTTGCATTGTTGATATCTTAAATATTATAAATTTTTTAGCAATGATTTATTTGTATATTTATATGAAGAATATATATATAAGAGATCATATTTGTTGAATAATCCTTCTGGATTTTATTGTAAACAATATTTCATTTATATAGATAAGGGTTTTGATTTCCTTTATATGTCTACCTTTCTTTCAAATAATACAATCATCATTAGCAGTATCATAGCAAAGAAGATAAGCACTAAGAAATACTTGGTGAGAGAGAGGGAACCCATGAAGGAGGGGCCAACAAAAGAGTTGTAACCAAGAAATGCGAGTTGTGGAGGTAAGACTGCACATAAAGGGGAATGCAAGATTTGGTTTCTTTAAATTAATTATTAAATCTTTAGGGAGTTCTTTTTAGAAAACAAAAGGTTTTAAGCGGCCATTTATATTTGGGTGCAAGGTTTTTTTAAATTGATTATTAAACCTTTCGGGAAATATTTTTCGAAGATAAAAATATTTTAAAGAACATCCGGGGAGAGGAAAAAAATATCTTATATTTGGGTGCAAGGTTTTTTTAAATTGATTATTAAACCTTTCGGGAAATATTTTTCGAAGATAAAAATATTTTAAAGAACATCTGGGGAGAGGAAAAAAATATCTCGTACTTTAATTTTTGCACAATAAATTTGAATGAATTCTTTAATTTCAATTGTTGGAGTAATTATGTATGGTAAAGAAAATTATCATGAATGGTTTCATAAAGTTAAAAATACCCTTATTTTTAATGACATGTGGGATCGAATTTGTGAAAAATGAAAACTTTAAAGATGAGAAAGATGGAGAGGATGCAATAGTTGAAGTGGACAAAAGTGCATCAATACCACCTACTAATACCAAAGAGAATGGACTATGGAAAAACAAGGACAAGAAGGATTATGCCTTGATTTTTTTTCTGTAAGTGAAAAAGTAAGTAGACATTTAGTTTCTAGCAAAACTGCTTGGGAGGAATTAAAGAAATTAAAATATTTGTATGATTCAAATCTCTGAGCTTGAAATCATACAATTGTTCGTGAATTTATTTAACTTAGAATTAAAAGATAATGATTCTATGAAACTAGCTTCTAAAATTAGAGCTATTTTTCAAGATATTGATGAAATTGGTGTAAAGTTAACATTCAACTTACTGCATTTATTAAAGATCTCTACCCTTTCTATACTCACTATTTAGAATCACTTCAATTTGGTGGTGAGATGAAAGCTATGACCTTTGAAAAAATTGTTGATAAAATTGCAGAGAGAGAGAAATCATTTGGGAAGAACGAGTCTAATACCAATGAAGAAACTTTGTGTCTTGCACATAAATGACAAAAATCAAAATTATAATTTTCAAATGATGATAATAGAATCATAGGTTGAGGTAGAGGACATAGAGGACAATACATAGGAAGAGGGAGTATATATAATCACGGAGAGAAAAAATGTTATAGATGTGGCAAAACTGGTCATACTACCAGTTATTTTAGAACTTCTTAGGAGAAAATTGTTAACAAGAAAGAGAAAATACAAGATAAAGGAAACGATAAAGGTAACCCTCTTGAATCTACACATTATGTTGTTGCACATTGTAATCTTAGAATTGAAGAAGTTTTTAGTACTTAATTTTCTTGGAATGGCATTTGGTTGTTAGATACTAGAGCCACATGCCATATGAAATTTAGAAAATACTTCTTTGGGACATTTAGTGATTAAATTGATGGGGTAGTACATTTCACAGATAAGTACCAATTAAAACCTTCAAGAATTGGATCTATTAGACTTAAATTACCATAACTTGTTGATTACATACTTTCTTATGTTCTTTTTGTTCTGCAATTTAAGATAAATTTAATATCTTGTGCAAATTAGACAACAAGGTCACCCAATAGATATGTTTGATGGTATCATTGATATTATAAGAGCTTATGATAATGTGATTGTAATGTCTTGATCCAGATGGATATTAATTATCACCAACCTATTCCACTAGCTCAAAACTATTGCCCATTTTCGTTGTTTCCTAATAATTTTTCTACATTTTTGCAGGTCTTAAACTTAGGGGCCATTTTGAGGCCCTAAACGATGTTTTTTGGAGATTTAGGGGGTCAAGGGGTTACCAAAAACATACATTTAGCCCTAACATAAAGATTTAAATCTCAGATATACCTTTTTAGCAATTTATCGAGCGCCCAAATTAGAGATCGTATGCAAAAGTTATGACACCGGGAAGTTNAAACATACATTTAGCCCTAACATAAAGATTTAAATCTCAGATATACCTTTTTAGCAATTTATCGAGCGCCCAAATTAGAGATCGTATGCAAAAGTTATGACCCCGGGAAGTTGACTGTTCAACTAACCACCTTTGCACCACAAACTTTATGACGATTGATCTTCGAGAGTTGTGTTTTGGACATTTAGGGTTCACTCCCTCATGCTTATTATAAATAGGACCTTTTGGTCTCATTTTGTATTTAGCTTGGCATGAATGAGCATAGAAGCCACATATGTTTTCAGAGATAGCTACCACCATTCTAGCTACTTAATCATATAGTCTGTTCTATTTCCACCATTTAACAGAATATGTGTTTATTGTATCTCCATTTTCATTGAAATTTCTCCGTGTTTATGATTCAATATTTATTCTTTCATTCTGTTCCCACATAAATTTGGATCAGTTATATCAGAGCAATCTATTCTATGATTGTTTCTTAGTGCATGCCCCCGACGAGGTCGGGTTATATAGAGTTGGGTCTTGAACTAGTTTCACTTGGGGAAGATCACTCTCTCCACCCCAAATGGTCTCCCATGATGGAATAAAAGAGATACAATGGAGAAGGATATATCCTATCAAGTTATTTCTCAAGGAATCCCTACCACGGCATAGGAACAAGATGATGGATGTTTTCACCCAAATCCTTTGACGAATGCCTGCAATAACATGTGCACCTTCAATGAGCAGTCGTTTTGGGGATGGAACTCCCTTCAAGGTAAAAGTTAAATTTCATATTTATTTATTCGAAGTTCATATTGATGTTGATGCCTTAGATAAGTGGTTGAATATTCTATAAGGGTATTTCTCTATGCACAGTTTTTTCGATAGGGAAAATATCAGCTTTGCACTCCTGAATGAAATCCCCCATGTCAAAAATTGGTTGGAAAATATTGTGAGAGAAAATAATCAAAAAAATATGGAATGTTTGAGGCCAATCCCACTTGGGCCTCTTTTACAAATGTCATTAAGAAACAATATTACCCTGTGGGAAACTATAATGACCAGTACACAAAATGGACAATTATGAATCAAGAGAGGGACCATACAGTGTCGAAGTACACCAACAAATTTCATACCTTGCAAACAAAGATGGGTATTAATGACTCCAAGAGGAACCTGGTACTGAAATATCATGGTGTCCTACATCAGTACATACGAATAGAGATGGAATTCTTGAATATATCTCCATTGATATTTTCCTATCGGTATGCTAGAAAAATTGAGCAGCAATTTCAAAAAAAGAACAAGGGATACTTCAGACCTGCGTAGAATAAAGGAAAGGGAAACCTTGACTCGCAAAAAATGGGACAAGGAAAGGACAACCAACCTCATCCACAAGAAAAGAAGGGTAATGGAAAGACAAAAAAGACGCCAGAAAGTGGTGCAAGTTCCAAAAAATCCCCTATCACAACACTGATGAATGTCGCTCAAAGCAATCATTGGTGGTTGAGATCAAAGTTTTATAATTAGATCCTAAATCCGATTCAAACCCCAATATCACATCCACGAATGAGGGGAAGCAGTTCATTGATGCAGAACCTAGTGTCATCGTTGCTACCACATAGATCCAACCAAATGAACTTGAAGAGTCAAAGGGACAGGAGAGTCTCTTCCACTCGTAGATGTGGGCGAAGAGAATCTGATTACATTTTTTTGTTGACAACAATAGCCGAAATAATGTGATCTAAGAAGAATTCATCAAGATATTGGAGCTACTGTCAACACCACACCCACAATCATACAACATAGGTTGGATAAGCCAAGTATGGTGTATCTGTGTCACTCATCATTGTTTCCTACCATATGGCATTAATCCTTTCAATAATGAGGTATTGTGTGATGTGGCCCCTTCTTTAATTTTATGATGTTAATTTAGGAAAACCATATATGCGGAAGTGTCATGTTGTGTATGTGTCCCAACCTCATAATGTCATTGTCATTTTGGGAGGACAACTCTATCGAATATAACCAGAGATAGTTGCACCTTCCACAGTCTCCTTGGGAAATAAGATAATATCTCACACTAGGAAATTAGGCTCCCTCTTCACAATTTCCTATGAAGGAGAACATCATATCAAAGAAACCTCCACATTCTCTACATAGGCTCCCTCTGCTCAGCATAAACAAGAAGAACACAACGTCAGTGTTCCCTAATCCATTTGAGTAACTCTATAGTGCAAAGCCATGCCACGGGATATTCACTTAGTGAAACTATTACATAGCACCTTCATTCATGGGATATTAAATAATACCCCTAATTTCACTAGATATTGATAATTACTTACAAAAATCCTTTTGTTGATACCCCCTCCCAATACATATTTCCAATTAAAAAACCCTTATTTTTTCAATATTTTCCTTATTTTAACTAGAAACTCTTTTTTATACCCCCTCATACCTATAAACCCCCCATATCCTATTCCTCGTCCCCCAATACCTACACTATATTGACATTTTTTTCACAATAAAAAACCCCCCTTTATGAATGAACGTGATACAATATTGTTTAACAAGGTGAATCCCCCGCGGGCCATGCATTTAAGGTGCTAGTCCAGAAAGAAATCATGTAGACTAGTTCATATAAAGGATAAAACATCAACTTGAATTGTCAAACAACTCTAGCACATCCATCAACAACAATTACATCCCTCTTGGGATGTCAAAAGAACAACAACCTTTTCATCTCAGCGAATAATGCACTAGGAGATAAACTCAACACATAGTTTGAGATATGATATGAAATTTGACCCATTGGAGACCATCACTACCTAAGGGGCAAGGATTGACCCATATGGATATTGGTGGCCACCCACTATTCAACTGGCTCAAAAAAATGTCCATTTCAGTAGTTCCTAGTAATTTTTCTATGGTGTTTCGGGTCCTAAACTTCAAGGCCATTTTGAGGCCCTAAAAAACATTTTTTGGCGATTCTGGAGGAAAATTAGTTACGGATGGCATGCATTTGGCTGCAGTCTATTTATGTAAAGCTCAGATAGACATTTATAATGGTCTATCGACTGCCCAAATAAAAAATTGTATGCAAAATTTATGACCTCGAGAAGTTGATTATTCAACTAGCCACCTTAGGTCCGCAAAGTTTATGATGTCTCTTCTTCTAGAGTTATGTTTTGGATTCTTAGGGTTCTCACCCTCATGCTTATTATAAATAGGCCCTTTTTCCTCATTTGGTATTCAACTTGGAACGAATGAGCATAGAAGCCACATCTCTTGTCAGATATAGATACCACCATTCTCGCTACTTTATTGTACATTATGTTCTATTTACAACATTTAATATAATATGTGTTTATTGTATCTCTATTTTCCTTGCGATTCGATATTTTTTCTTTCATTTTGTTGGACCCATGTAAATCCATACTAGTGGTATCAGAGCAATCTGATCTTTGATTGTTTCTCGGTGCATGTCCCCAACAAGGTAAGGGTATAGATATTTGGGTATTGAACTAGTTTCACTTAGGGAATATCACTCGCACTTCCCCAAATGGGTTCCCATGTCAAAAGAAAAGAGAGACGACGGAGCAGGAGATCCTATCAATTCCTTGCTTGAGGAATCCCTCTTGTGATAGAGTGATGAGATGATGGAGAATTTCACCCAGGTCGATGTCAAATTCCTAGATCAGTGGTTGAATGTTCTAGAAGGTTATTTCTTTGTCCACAAATTTTATGAAAGGGAAAATATCACCTTTGCATTCCTCAAGGTCTACCCCCATGTCAAAAATTTGTGGGAAACTTATTGCGAGAAAAACTCATCAGACGGTGTCGGAGTATACTAACAACTTTTATACCTTCGCAGAAAGTTAGGTATCAAGGACTACAAGCAACACCAAGTGATCAAATATCATCATGGCCTACATCGATACATATGAATAGATATGGAATTCCTTGACACGTCTTCATTGGGAGCTACCTATTGGTATGATGTCAAAATTGAGCAAAAATTTCAACAAAAGAATAAGCGAGACTCCAGACCTACGTAGAAGCAAGGCAAGGGAAAACTTGGATCGCAAAACACGGGACAAGGAAAGGAAAACCACTCCCATAAACAAGAAAATATGGGTAATGGAATAAAAAGAAGGATACTTGGAAGTGGTGTGAGTTCCACAAAAGCCCTTGGCACAACAATTATGGATGTCGCTCAAAGTAGTAATTCATGGACGAGATCAGGGCTTCAAAATCAAATCCTAATTCTAATTCAGAACCCAATGTCACAGAGATGGACTAGGTGAATTAAATCATCGATGAAGAACCCAGTTTCATCATTTCTACCACACATATCCAACCATAGGAACATGAAGAGTCAAGGGAAAAGGAGTGCCTCTTCCACTCGCAGATGTGGGTGAAGGGAATCCCACTAAATATTTTTTATGATAGCGGAAACCAAAAGAACCTGATCTAAGCTCAATTCATCAATATATTGGAGCTACCAAAAACACCACACCCTCAACCATACAACATCCATTCGCTAATCCAAGGATGAGGTATTTTTCTCACTCATCAATGCCTCCTACCATTTGAAATTAATCACTTCAAGGACAAGGTATCGTGTGATGTGGCCCCACTTGAAGTCTATGATGTTCTTTTAATAAAACCATATAAGTGGAAGCGTCATGTTGTATATGAGTCACAACCTTGTAGTGGCATTGTCACTTTGGGAGGAAAACTCTATCAGATACTAGAGATAATTGCACCTGCCACAGTCTCGCAGGGAAAGAAGATAATATCCCACATTGGGAAATGCACCCTCTTCATAATTTCCTATGAAGGAGAACATCATATCATAGATACCTCCACACCTTATGCATAGGGTCCCTCTACACAACAGAAATAAGAAGAACACAAAGTCAGGGTTCACTCATCCATTCGAGTACCTCTACAGTGAAAGGCCACACATTCCAGGTGCTCATATAGAAATTAATCATCTAGACCAACTCAGAAAAAGGATAAAACAAAAAACCATAATTATTGAACAACTCCAATGCATCCATCAATAAAAATTACAACCCTCTTGGGATGTCAAAGAAAGACAACCTTTTCATTTCAATGAATGTCACACTAGGAGATCAAATCAACACATAGTTCGAGATATGACATGGTGTTTGACGTAATGGATACCATTGCTTCCTAATGGGGGGNTTCATTTCAATGAATGTCACACTAGGAGATCAAATCAACACATAGTTCGAGATATGACATGGTGTTTGACGTAATGGATACCATTGCTTCCTAATGGGGGGGGGGGATTGATCTAGATGGAGATCGATGCCCACCCACCTATTCCAATTTCTAAAAACAATTATTCATTTTGGTAGTTTCCTAGTAATGTTTCTATGGTTTTTTGGATCCTAAACTTATGGGGTTGTTTTGAGGCCTTAAACGACGTTTTTTTGTGATTCAGGGAGATCAATGGCCTCTAGCTACATACATTTTTCCCCAGTATAAATATTTAAATCTTGTATCGACCTTTCCAACGAGCTATCGAGCATCCAAATCAGAAATCGTATACAAAAGTTATGACCCCAAGAAGTTGAATGTTCTACTAACCACCTTGGGCCCACAAATTTTATGACAATTCATCTTCTATTGTAAGCTTTTGGACATTTAGGGTTCTCTCCCTCATGCTGATTATACATAGGTACTTTTGGCCTCATTTTGTATTCATCTTGGCACGAATGAGCGTAGAAGCCACATCTCTTCTCAGAGATAGCTACCACCATTCTAGTTACTTTATTGTACAGTTTGTTCTATTTTCACCCTTTAATAGAATATGTGTTTACTGTATCTCTATTTTCCTTGCAATATCTCTTTGTCTATGATTTGATATTTATTATTTCATTTCATTCTCACATAAATATGGACCATGACTGAAGTGAAAGATGACAAATTTTTAAAGTTGAATGGTACCTGATCCAATTCATAGAATTCTGCAAATTTGGCTCAGCATAATGGTAATTTTTCTTCCAGATTGTTATGGCATGCTAGATTTGGTCATATTAATTATGATAGTCTCATAAATATGAAACAAAAAGGATTTTAATGGCTTCCTACTATTCTAATATAACTTTCCCAATATGGTGCTTATATTTTAGGCAAGCACGGTAAACAACATTTCCATGATTCTATGGTTCAAGCTTCTAGAAAGTTAGGCGTTATTCACTCATCATTTTATGTGGGACCATGTCTATTCCATCAACAAATGGTAATAAATATTTAATGTCTTGTATTGATGAATTTATAAGGATGTGCTTGGTTTATTTATTAAAAGAAATCTTAAGCTTTAGATACATTTGGAAATTTTCATTTGTGGATTAAAAATGAAACGTAACTCAAATATGGAACCCGTAGAACTGATAATGCTAGTGAATATACATCTCAATATTTAAAAAAATATTTGCAGTATAATNATTTTCATTTGTGGATTAAAAATGAAACGTAACTCAAATATGGAACCCGTAGAACTGATAATGCTAGTGAATATACATCTCAATATTTAAAAAAATATTTGCAGGATAATGGCATTAAAAATCAAAACATTGTTCCTTGTAATACATAACAAAATGGTGTGGCAGAGCATATGAATAGTGCAGTCTTGAATATGCTAAGATCCATGATATTTTTTAAGAATGTTAAGTTAATGTTTTGGGGAGAAGTATTTTTTTGTGTTGTCTACATTAAGAATATTTCTCCTTCTGTTGCACTATAAAATAAAACAATTTATAAAATGTGGCATGGCCATCTTCTAGCATTCCAACATTTTAGAATTTTTGGTTCCACATGTTAAGGTTTATAATCCTTCCTTGTCCAAAGTGATCTATTAGATTATATTTTCCTAGCTTAGGATTCATTTATTTATTATTGGGTCTACTAGTACCATTGGGTCCACTTGGCCTAATGGGGCCACGTGTACCAGTCACTAGAGTGTGGGGAACAGATATAGAGGCTAACTGCAACTAATTGCACATTCATACATCAGTCTATGCACCTCCTAGACCAATCCCTACAATTTAGGAGCCACTGGGAGGGTCAACACCAACCTCATTCAGTTGTTGGGAGTTGGTGACTAGTCAAACTAAGTTAGGAGCCACTGGGAGGGTCAACACCAACCTCGTTCAGTTGTTGGGAGTTGGTGACTAGTCAAACTAAGTTATGCTTCAATTACATTCAGTTAGATGTCCTCCATTTCAGTTAGCACTATTCTTGCATGGATGCATGTGGATAGGTGCCTATTATCACCTACCACATTAGTTAGACTAGTTTAACTGATTGAGATACTAAATTAGATAATTGGAGCTTAGCTAGTTAGCTCCGATAGTGATTTAGACACTTCTAGTTAGCCATACACTCAGATTGAGTTGGTTGATTCCAATCATATCCACATGATTCGAATTCCATTATTTGTAACATTGTTTTATACTACTGGGATTAATGAAGTTTATACTGTAATTATACTAAGCAATACTTGTGTGTTTCCTATGAGTTTTGTTGTGTTCAGTGGGTATTATTCATTCCTTTTACACTGCATAATAATAAAAATCGAATGTCACTCATTTCTTGAAGATCAATGGAACATTAATTCTAATATGGTATAAGATCCTCAAGAAATATTCAAGTCTGTCTGATCTCCATTGTACACCAGAACTAGTTGGGTTTCCACATAAGTACTGCAAAGAGTTCCTTGCTAACTCTGGATTCATTCAGAGTGGTGGTGGGGGCATGATGGACCATGAAAAAGTGTACATGTCGAGATGGAAGGTTTGATTATGCCATAATTCGATTTGGTTTTGTTTTTTCAATGTTTTCTTATAGGTGCTACATAGCTTGATCGAAGAAATTGATTGATCAGAAGGAGAATTGATGGAGAATCAATATTTTTCACCCCGGATCCTAACACCCTTCAACTATGTTGATTGGAGGGAAATATGCAGGTATCCTTGCGCAACCTTGGACTGTACATGATGACAATGGGTTGAGATATTGAGCCTTGAATCATCCTTCTGAGAAAAACAAGTTCTTGAACTGGTTGGATGAAGCCTTTGACTTCCTTTGTGCTCACATACACAGAGACCTCTTTCATATTGAGGGATTGAAGACTCCTAAATAATATTCGGAGAAGTTTGGATTCTTTTTTAGAAAGCAAGATGAGATTCAAGGACACATTCTAGAGAACGAACTAATATTATTATATCCCAACAGTTTCGAGACCATACACCAATTTTTTAGCAAATTCAAGTCTTTTGCACTACAATGTAAGAAGTGTGGAATAGAGAGAAAGGAAGACCAGCTTGTTCTCTCTATACTCAAAAAACTTGGTTCTGAGTATTCTATATTTGTCTCTACCTTCCATTCCGGAAGAGATTCCATCCTCAACTGGAAGATTCCTTCACTTGATGGATTTGTCGAGTCCTTAATACAAAAGCAAGAAAAGTTGGTCTGGATGGGAGTCCTCCAAAATTCCAAGAACCAAGATCTCCTGATGAAATACTCTACAAATGCACAAGCTAAAGGGATGAACAAGGGGAAGGATCCTAAAGCATCTGATTCAAATCCCAAAGAGAGTTAGAAGTATTTTGAAGGAGCTTCGAGCTTCAAGAAGAAGAAAAAGTTTGAAAATACAAAGTGTCCTTATTGTATGAGGGGTTTTCATCTTGAAATCGATTGTATGAAGAAGCAGATCAACCAGCTGTCCGTCATCCTTGAACAAAACAACATTGCTCTTCCACATGGAGCTAAGAAGTCAAATGTTGGACCATAGAGAGAAGATCATGAGAGGTGCCATTCCTTGAAGGCTGGCCTTTTCGAGTCAACAACCTATTTGATTGATTCTAGAGCATCCAACCACATTGTTTCCTCTAAGGAATCTTTCTCTCCCCTTGCACTATCAAGAGGATCTAGCATTCACATGGGAGATGAATTCCAAATTCCAGCAGCAGGAAGAGGTTGAGTTAAAATCCAGCATGGTGAGTTCAAAAATGTTTAATATGTGCCCTCCCTTGCAGCTAATTTTTTGTATGTTTATCAGATGACCCATACAGGATCTCCCAAGAGAGTTACATTTGAATTTCACTCAGTTGAAATCATAGAAAAATCTACTTGAAGACTCATAGAGATAGCTATTGATGATCATGCTTCTAAGGCTTATGAGTTCTCACATTTTTTACCTGTGTCACCTCCTAAAGTTTTATTGACTCATGCTAACAACACCAATAAGATATGGCATAAGAGATTCGGGCATATCAATTTCAAATATCTCCAACAACTTCACAATGATAAAATGGTTGAAGGTTTGTCTCTCATCCAAACTTTTGATGGAGTATGTCTTGGTTGCTTGGTGGGTAAGCATCCATAGAAGAGGTATGAAGTTGGGAAGGTACATATGGATGCCTCTATACTTGCTTTGATACATAGTGATGTGGAAGGACCAATTCCCACAACATCAATTAATGGTTGTAGTTTTTTCCTTACTTTTATTGATGATTGTTCTAGGTTCTACTGGATATACTTCATGAAACATAAATCACAAGTTTTTGAAATTTTTAAAGTTTTTAAAGCTATGGTTGAGAATAGTTTCAAGAAAAAGATCAAGTCCATAATATTTGATAAAGGAGGAGAGGACATTAAAAGAGAGTTCCATCATTGTTGTGAATCAGAGGTGATTCGAATGGAACACTCGGTTACATACACACCACAACATAATGGTGTGGCTAAGAGGAAAAACATATCAGTGAAGGAGATAGTAGCATGTCTTCTCCATGCCAAGAACCGTCCTCCTTCTCTTTGGGAAGAAGCTGTAAACTACATGCTTCATACTAATAGAATAGAGTGACTCATAAATCAGTGGTTGGGGGCACTCCATTCGAAGCACTACATGGTCATAATCCTAATGTCTCTCACTTGATATTTTTTGGTTCCAATGCTTGGGATAGAATACCCATTGATAAGAGAAAGGCCTTCCAATCCCAAAGTAGTGAACGCATTTTGATGGGATATGTAGAATATGCAAAAGCATACAATTTGATGGAGGTTGTAACTAAGAAATGCTTCATTGAGTGGAGTGTTTGGTTTGAAGAATATCAATTGTGTGATCCACTGACATTTGGAGCAAAAGATGGTATAAACACTCTTTCGGTACCTTTTGATGATGATTTGTTACATGTTTTAGATTTAGATGAAGAGGATCAAGATTAGCATGATCTTGGTATTGAGGCTGAACCTCATGAGATTCTAGATATAGATCCAACAACCATTCCAAACCAAAGGCCTAAGCCTCTATGGGCTCAAAATCTCATTGTTGTAGCTGGGGATGGTGATGGGAATCCAAAAGACAGAAGGAGAACAAGGTCCCAGTATAAGAATGCACATGTTTCTCTCTCTCTCTCACAGTTCGCTCCCTACAGAGTGGTGCAACAAGGTTCCAGGAAAGTGCTACATGATGATAGTGAATGATCAACAACTTGGCCCACATAAGAAAAAAATTGATCATTCTCTACCTCTTCCATACATAAGAAACACACACAACATCTATCAATTCAGAAGGACATTGAGAGGTTCACATGGACAACTTCAGGATGTTGCTGCACAGAAGAACCATACTGCTGCATAGTGCTACAAATTGCAGTAGAGTTTTGACAAGTTATTTACTAAGGAGGAAGCTTCTTTTCTTCTAAATATAGCTTGTATTTTCTTGTTCTTGCTTATGTTGAGGGGGGTTTTCCCATGAGGTTTTCCCCTGTTTCCTCAGTTTATTAAGCAATTTTTTTTAATTCTTTTAGATTTTTATATGGGTAACTTTTGGCCTTCTTTCCAGGNATGTTGAGGGGGGTTTTCCCATGAGGTTTTCCCCTGTTTCCTCAGTTTATTAAGCAATTTTTTTTAATTCTTTTAGATTTTTATATGGGTAACTTTTGGCCTTGTTTCCAGGGCCCGCAGTTGTCCAAGTTAGGATTCCAGGGGGGGTTGTTAGGATTTATAATCCTCCCTTATCCAAACTAGTCTATTAGATTATATTTTCTAGTACCA
Source organism: Pseudotsuga menziesii (assembly GCA_001517045.1). Taxonomy (NCBI): domain Eukaryota; kingdom Viridiplantae; phylum Streptophyta; class Pinopsida; order Pinales; family Pinaceae; genus Pseudotsuga; species Pseudotsuga menziesii. The sequence continues at coordinate 85,250 of LPNX010199386.1, read as the reverse complement.
TTGGGTCCACTTGGCCTAATGGGGCCACATGTACCAGTCACTAGAGTGTGGAGAACACATATAGAGACTAAATGCAACTAATTGCACATTCATGCATCATTCTATGTGCCTCCAAGACCAATCCCTACGATTCAGGAGCCACTGGGAGTGCGGGAACCAACCTCCTTTAGTTGTTTGTAGTTGGTGACTAGTTAAGATTAGTTATGCTTTAGTTACATTCATAGTAGATGTCCTCCAGTTCATTTAGTGCCATTATTGAATGGATGCATGTGGATAGCCTCCCATTCTCACCTTTTTCTCACCTAGCACATAAGTTAGACTAGTTTAGCTGATTATAACTGATTGAGAGACTAAATTAGACAACTGGAGCTTAGCTAGTTAGCTCTCCGATAGTGATTTAGACACTTCTAGTTATCCATGCAGTCAGATTGAGTTGGTGGATTCGAATCCTATCCACATGATTTGAATTCCATTATTTGTAACATTGTTGTATATTGCTTGGATTAATGAATTTTATACACTAATTATACCGAGGAATACTTGTTTGTTTCCTGTGAGATTTGTTCTATTCAGTGGGTATTATTCATTCCTTCCACACAGAATAATAATTAAAATCTAATGCCACTCATTTCTTGAAGATCAATGGCACATTAATTCTAATACGACGTGTTATGCTTTGATTCTTGAGCAACAAAAAAATAAATTGGAAGCAAGAAGTCAAAAGTGCATTTTTTGGGATATTCTATTACATCCAAATTTTATAGTTTGTATGATGAAGATAACATAAATTTTATTGTTTATAGAGATGTTATATTTCTTTAATTTGACAAAGATGCACTCACTATTGATAAACAACTTTCTCAACTTGATATATTTCATTCTAAAAAAATATATCATGAAAGGGATAATGAACTTCCAAATCTTGAAGGGGGGGTTCGTGTTCTAAGTCAATTTTTGGAATTTACTTCCATGGGAATAAGTTATTATAATGCACAAGTTGATGAAACAGAGGGTCATAGAGTTGATGATATTGTTAACGGAATTGGATAAGTTAAGTCTCGTAGATAATGAAGAACCTACTCTTGAAGAAGAAAGAGACCAAACACAACAATAACAAGTTCTTAGATTGGCATAGACTAAGACATTTCCAAAAAGGTATGATGATTTTTTCACATTATATTGTGAATTAAAGTTTTATTCTTTTGATTAACCTACTACTTTTTAGGAAGAAGTAACTAGTGATGTATGGATAAGTGCAATGCAAAGAGGGTATGCCACTCTCATAAAAAATGGACCTTGGAGGTTGGTGGACCCTCCAATTGGAACCAGACCTATTGGATGCAAGTGGATATATAAGAACAAATATTAAGTAGACACGTCACTTGAAAAACACAAAGCGATACTTGTAGCAAAAGGATATGCAGAGAAAGAAGGTGTTGATTAAACATAAAAAATTGCTCCTACAACAAAATGGGGCACTATTTGAACTTTGTTTTCTTTAGCAACACAAAAACGATGGAAAATACATCATATGGATGTTAAAACAACTATCTTGAATGGAGACTTGAAAGAAGATGTTGATATGACTCAGCTTGAAGGTTTTTCTCTCAAAGGTTAAGAACATAAGGTATGCAAATTAGTAAACTCTTTATATGGTTTGAAGCAAGCATCCTGAGCATGGTATGAAAAGTTAATTGAACTTTTTCTCAAATTTAATTATAAGCATTTCAATCTAGATGATGCAACTTTATTTGTCAAGAAATTTGGAAGTTCAGTTGCATATCTAGTTGTCTATGTGGATGGTTTTCTTATCATGGGAAATAACGATGCTTATATTGCATCTATTAAAACGTTTTTGATATGACAGATTTGGGGTTATTAGATTATTATTTAGGAATTGAAGTAGATAAAAACTAAAGAACATTTTTATGTCTCACAAAAAATATGTTGGAAAGTTATTGAGAAAATTTGGTATGCACGATTGTAATTATGTTTCTACACATATGGAGAAAAATCTAAAGCTTACTTCAAATAAAGGTAGCACATTTGAAGATCCAACAAAGTATAAACAACTTGTTGGAAGTTTAATTTATCCTAGTACTACTCATCCTAACACAACTTTCGGTGTAGTAATACTTTCCACGNAGCACATTTGAAGATCCAACAAAGTATAAACAACTTGTTGGAAGTTTAATTTATCCTAGTACTACTCATCCTAACACAACTTTCGGTGTAGTAATACTTTCCAGGTTTATGCATCAGCCCTGTGAAGGTCATTGGAATGCAGTGAAGTGTGTGTTCAAATATTTAAAAGGCACTCAATCTTATGGCATCAAATCTTCTAAATTTTTAGACTTCCATCTCACTTGTTATGCAGATTCTGATTTTTGCAGAGATAAAGAGTACGGGNTTAAAAGGCACTCAATCTTATGGCATCAAATCTTCTAAATTTTTAGACTTCCATCTCACTTGTTATGCAGATTCTGATTTTTGCAGAGATAAAGAGTACAGGGTGTCTACTTTAGGTTATTTGATGAACCTTGAATCAATGACTATCAGTTGGAGATCATGAAAGCAATATGTTCCAGCAACTCAATCCACAAAAGAAATCATTTGGGTTTGTAAACTACATGAATACTTGTAGTAGAAACAAATGAATTCAACACCTCTTTTTGTTGACAACTCATCTGCAATTCAATTGGCCAAGAATCCAAAATTCCATGATCGAACCAAATATATCAACACCAAATATCATGCTTGATTCAACATCATGTTGAGGCCAAAATGATTCATCTAACACATTTTTCTACTTCATAACAAATTGCAGATATCTTTACTAAGGAATTGGGCTATGACTCAGTTTAAACAATTTAGAAATGCAACTTGGCATGTGAGATGTCCCTTTGGATTAAGGGGGAATGTTGAATAGTCCTTCGAGATTTCATTTTAAATAATATTTCAGTTATTAGTTAGTAAATTCTCATTAATAATGTCGTTATCTAACTGTAGATAATGGTTTTGATTTCCATTATATGTACTATCTTTCTTTCAAATAATACAATCATCGTTGAGATTCTTCATGTCTTGCGTCAAAATCAACTTAAAACAAAAGTGAATGAGATATTGTTTATTGTGGTTTAAAACATTAAAGTTTTTAATAGATTTTATTAAAACTACTATCAATGAATGATAGTTATGGTTAACGTCCATTGGAACTAACTTGGTTTATCATACCTTACAAAAAATTTATTCTATGTTCATAAACATTAGAAAGAAGAGTTCATAGGTGGCCATAGTTTTGGCATGTTAGAAGATTCCAAAGGTTTGTATTGTAGGAAAAATTATGAAAATGACTTTTAAAGGCACTCCAAGAGAAAGTGAGCAAATCCTTTCCACCCACTTGGCATGTTAGAAGATTCAAGAAGTTTGTATTATAGAAAAAAATATGAAAGTGACTTTTAAAGGCACTCCAAGAGAAAGTGAGCAAATCCTTTCCATCCACTTTGTTTTAAGAATTGTCCATGAGAGTTCGGTCTTATCTCTTCTTATATTAATATGCTTATTCAAAGTAATTAACACAAAGATAAATTTGATCTTTTTTATTAGGGTTAATGGTCTTCTTATAGTATCCTACTTTTATCTTTATTATGAATATTGTTGATATTTTGCAAAGCAGTATTTTCATTAATCATCCTATGCCTTTTTCTTTTTCTTGAACCAACCTCTTCTAGATTTGGGCGCTCTCTCTATATAAAATAAAACTGGTATATATTTAATAAATAAAATTTAAATGGATTTATATTTTATATTTTAAATAAGCCTATATAACAATTTGATGACCAGCATATTAAAAAAAAAATTGTGGAGAATTTTACTTTCAACCTTGAGCAAGCGTAATACTTTTACTCATTATATATAAAAACTGAAGACCATGTCAAATGTTAAGGGAAAACCTTGGAGGTGAAGTGTCGAATTATATTGGCTTTAGGAGAAAATTAATTGGTGGTCTAAGACTAGGTTAAATTTGTAACGATAAAATTCAGAATTGAACGGTAATCGAATTTTTAAAGTTCTTAAGCAAACATTTGGGACATCTTTCCATCATACAAATTACATCAGTGATCACAACGGAAAACTTCCATGGATTCGTGTTTTAATTTTACTCGAACGGTGGAGCGTTCATAGGCAATTCCATTTAAATATCAATATTTATATTAATCTAAGGATACCACACAGGCGAACATACAGAAAAAACCATCCCATATTACCAGAAAGGCAATCAGGAAAACTTGTTGAAATTCGAAAACAACACAAGGCGGCCACTGCTAAAGTTATTGTGATCACGCGCGACATTCAAATCCTGAACAAAAGAATGCCCGTTTTATTTTAGTGGACTGAATTCTGCTGATCCAACGGTAATCTACAGAAGATCCCACTGTCTATACGTAGCAGTTGGACTCTGCATTTAAAACATCAATCTATCCAAATGTCCACGTTAATAATCTTAAGATCCAATCTATCGACAGAATACGAAGCAGTTCTTCAGGAAAAAAACAGATATGAAGAAGACAACAAACGTTTATGAAATAAAAGCTGACCTTTTTCTATCCATGTGATCGTGAGAATCAATAGATGGGCGGTGGCGGGGAAATGTAATAATAGGGGGGAGGCGGTGATAGGGATGGTGGTGGTGGGGACTTGTAGTAGTATGGAGGAGGAGGCGAAGGAGAAGGTGGTGGCGGGGATTTGTAGTAATAGGGAGGAGGAGGAGAAGGAGATGGTGGTGGAGGTGATTTGTAGTAGTATGGAGGAGGAGGCGAAGGAGAAGGTGGTGGCGGGGATTTGTAGTAATAGGGAGGAGGAGGAGAAGGAGATGGTGGTGGAGGTGATTTGTAGTAGTATGGAGGAGGAGGCGAAGGAGAAGGTGGTGGCGGGGATTTGTAGTAATAGGGAGGAGGAGGAGAAGGAGATGGTGGTGGAGGTGATTTGTAGTAGTATGGAGGAGGAGGCGAAGGAGAAGGTGGTGGCGGGGATTTGTAGTAATAGGGAGGAGGAGGAGAAGGAGATGGTGGTGGAGGTGATTTGTAGTAGTATGGAGGAGGAGGTGATGGAGATGGTGGGGGTGGGGAGCTGTAGTAGTATGGCGGTGGCGGTGAAGGGGATGGTGGTGGTGGTGACTTATAGTAGTATGGAGAAGGAGGCGGAGGAGAAGGTGGTGGCGGGGATTTGTAATAATAAGGAGGAGGAGAAGATGGTGGTGGTGGCGAGTTGTAGTAGTATGGAGGAGGAGGAGATGGGGAAGGTGGGGGTGGGGAGTTGTAGTAGTATGGGGGTGGCGGTGAAGGGGATGGTGGTGGTGGTGACTTATAGTAGTATGGAGAAGGAGGTGGAGGAGAAGGTGGTGGTGGGGATTTGTAATAATAAGGAGGGGGAGGAGAAGGAGACGGTGGTGGTGGCGACTTGTAGTAGTATGGAGGAGGAGGAGATGGGGAAAGTGGGGGTGGGGAGGTGTAGTAGTACGGAGGAGGAGGAGACGGTGGAGGTGGAGACGGAGGCGGAGGAGGAGGAGGAGGAGACGGTGGAGGTGGAGACGGAGGTGGAGGAGGAGGAGGAGGTGGTGGCGGCGAATTGTAGTAGTATGGTGGAGGAGGAGAAGGCGATGGTGGAGGTGGGGATTTGTAGTAGTATGGAGGAGGGGATGGCGGAGGCGGGGGAGGGGATTTGTACAAGTATGGAGGAGGAGGAGATGGTGGAGGCGGGGGTGGCGAGTTGTAGTAGTATGGTGGAGGTGGAGATGGAGAGGGTGGAGGTGGAGACTTATAGTAGTATGGAGGAGGGGGGGAAGGAGATGGAGGAGGTGGAGAGTTATAGTAGTATGGAGGAGGGGACTGGTAATAGTATGGAGCAGGAGATGGAGATGGTGGAGGTGGCGATTTGTAGTAATAGGCAGGAGGTGGGGATTTGTAATCCGCAAAAACTGTTGTTGAAGAAGCTATCAAGCACAACAAAGCGACTAAGAGCGCCATGATAGCTGTCTGCAGCTAATTCCCTGAATCAATTCAATATGCTGCAACAACAATATTGATAAGAATTTATGAATTTCGATGTGAGGTTGTGGTATATATACACATGTATGTGGCGGTGGAGGGGAAGAGAAACGTTATGTGTAAATGACTGGGTCAAGCGTTGTTATAGTCCAATTGCATTTGTGTATAGACTTTGAATTTGTGGATGAAATTCTTGAAAATTGCAGGCTGCAAGAAGTGGGGTTACGTCGTGCAAGAAGTGGGGTTACGTCGTGCTATCAGCTGACATAGAGAAGACAAGATTGGAAAACATTTAATATCATGCTTATATGGAAGGAGGAACCAGGTCAAGTCTATATGTCAGCAAATGACAATACTTGTAGTATTGTTTTCTATGAAATGGTCACATTTTACTTATAATATGTTGGGCATATACTTAGTAAAATACCGATTTTGTATTAGCTATGCGTTCTTTATCAGAGACTAAGGACTAAATCAATGCCTGTTGTACTGATGTGCGAGTTTCTCCATTTTTACGTATGAAAAAACAGTAATTTAGGTTTTTGTGTGTTGTTGCTCGTTTAATTAGTTTTCAAGGATATTAAAATACATGTCTCTTTCGAGAGAACAAAATACAAATCCACTCGAACAAAATGAAAACATTAGGAAGACTTTTAATCCTTGGAAATCGTCAAACGAGATTAGCTAAAATCCATTATTATAAGCCGCTATCCATGTAGACAGACGACCTATTCTACAATATATACCGCTGGCACCTTGTCAATATATACCGCTGGCTCTTTTATGTTTGAACTATTCAAAGTTTTACGATCTTTAAAATTATTTTTTCTAGATCCATAAAATGTGTTAATATGGAACTCGTTGACACTAATTTGTTAATATGGAACGGATTGTCGGAACTGGAAACGATTCGAATGGCGAAAGGGAACGTGCCAGCTTGAATATACCAACGCGTGAGCAAATTATACAACGCACGAAAACCTTCCCAAATCCATAACGAAATAGATAGAGTGTGTGCCTATCGCTCACCTTTAATGGGCATAACAAGATTGGTTGCCTCCTTTCCCCTACAAGGTTGGACAACCCATGGCATAACAACTTACAACTTCAAGTATCTGTTATAGGGCTATAGCGGAAGTAGATCTTCCCCATTCGGGTGTATATATCGATGGATCAACGAAGTCCGCGGATTAGCTCAGAACAATGGTTACAAAGTATGTTTTGACAAATTTGCATTAAATTTTAGTTACACCTTAATAAATATAATCTATCTTGGTGGTTAGATCTATATTTAAGATAGATGTTACACATTTTGTTTTTTATAAGTTTTGCATACAATTTAAAATTTAGCGAAGAGATTTTTGTTTTTGTTTTTTTTGTTATCATGTATGTTATGTGACAACTCCATCATACTAGGCTATAGAACACCTCATATCGATGCAACAATGCCTATGGGCATTCTTTACTTATACCATATATGTCCATCTTATGTAACCATTTTATCATTATATAGAAACTCACAATTGAAGGCATCTAAATTTGGTACTATAGTTGTAGATAACACCAAGGAAAGAAAAAAACCTAGGGGTAGCACCTCAAAATCCCTTAAATAGGCAGTGTTGAGTATATACGAGGAGCTAGTAGAGAATAAGGGATTGATGCATATAGATACAATACACTTGGATGTCCAGATGAGGGTATCCATTTTAGTCACATGAATGGATTTTTAGAAGAATTAATTTCTTAAATAGCCACTAAACATAGTACAATAAAAATATATAGTTCAATTTTAGAGTTTTAGAAAAAGGAAATTATATAAATAATAAATTATCCCAAACCCCTCTTAGATATTATTAGTTCTTTATAGAAATACAACATTGAATTGGAAGGGGAAAAAAAGAGAGTAGGGTTTATGTTCTATTTAATAATATGAGGCCTCCATCCTTATGATCCCTACACAGTGGGTGAAAGGCGTGATTAGCTCATTTGTGATACCTTCAACAATAACTGGCATCCTTAGTGTAACACACCGGTTTTGACCCCGTTTGCATTAAAATGTATGTGATGTATACATTGTAATTAATCGTGTTATGGAGCTAAAGGGAAAAGCCCCACCATCAATTTGGTTGTTTTATGTTTCGGCGATTAAAATCGTTGCCGATGGTATATCGTGCTATCCGGCACATATTAAATTTGGCATCATGTAAACATGCATATTAATTAAAATAAACCCCAACCGGTTATGTCAATGAAACCATAATGAAAAGGGCATGATTTTCCCAGGGATAGGGAGGGAAATTATTTAACCCTTAGGGCCAATGGGGAAAATCCAAATGTCAGTTGTTAAACCCATTTAGTTGTCACCCACCCTTTTGACTTACTCACCTTTCCTTGTCTCTTTCAACTACCAAATTAAATACTGTGGAGTTGGTTGGGGACAGTTATTGCATGGGTAGTGGTGTGGGGAAGGATTGTCAGTCCTTTCCCACACACACAATCCTCCAGGAGATTCATTCACCCTCACGTGGGCAGAAGGAGACCACACTACCCATTCTTCCATTATTCTTCAGTGTATCTCACGTAGAGAGCTGGGGGGAGCCATTTTTGGCATTCACGATTTTCCTATGTATGTNTTGTCAGTCCTTTCCCACACACACAATCCTCCAGGAGATTCATTCACCCTCACGTGGGCAGAAGGAGACCACACTACCCATTCTTCCATTATTCTTCAGTGTTTCTCACGTAGAGAGCTGGGGGGAGCCATTTTTGGCATTCACGATTTTCCTGTGTATGTGACATTCACGTTTTGGTCTTGGCTGTTGTGGGTTCTCAGTTACGATTTGGGGTTCCTGGATGTTTTCTCCTCATGCACAGGTTTGGGATCTTCCCTCACACGGTCAGTCATTCTTCACACATGCATACCACGACTGGTTCAATGTTCCTCTTTCGATTTTGTTGTGTGTGCAATTTCCTTCAATTTGTGGGTCNTCCCTCACACGGTCAGTCATTCTTCACACATGCATACCACGACTGGTTCAATGTTCCTCTTTCGATTTTGTTGTGTGTGCAATTTCCTTCAATTTGTGGATCGGTGTATATGAATCCATCTCTACACTGAGAGTTTGTTGTGTCTGATTCCCTTCCCAACCGGGTTATGTCTTTCTTGTTGTTTTCAGTGGAGAAATCATGGCTATTGTTTTTCCCCACAAGTGTGGGTTATCGTTGACTTGTTTTGGCCACGTTAGGGCCAAGAACAACTCTCGACCATCTTGCTCAATCTGAGCTATGAAGCACCATTTTGGCTGCAGTAATGTTTCCCTTTTCTTCCCCAGAGCTGTGAATTGCTCGATTTTGCTGTGTGTATGCAGTGGTTGGTCTTTGGACTTTTTTAGAATGGGAATGAAGACTTGGTCTACTTGATAAACTTTGTGTGTTCGGGAGCCTCATAGACAGAGCTAGAGGGCTGTATTTTTTCTCCATACCCCCTGAATAACATTGGAAGGGAAGTCAGGGCCTGAGGGACTGTGTAGCAGAGAAGGGACTGATTCCTTGTGTTGGGTGTGTGTGGGTGTCCTAGAAGTTAGGCTATTTCTAGTGCAGGTGTCCTTAGCTCTTCAGTGACCCTACCGACTTAGCAGTCATCTTTTCCCAGCTCCTTGATGGCCTGATAAACCCAACTAAGTTGACTTGGCTATGTACTGTTGTGTATCTTTAGCTATGTGTGAGCCTGCTTAGTTCCTTATTCCTTGGGGAATCATTCCTAGCTCGGGGGTGGCAGTGTTGCTGAGAGATTAAAGAGCACACTGGCCTATGGTTGGGTGGAACGTTGCAGCGACGTAGCTGGTTGCGGGACGAGTTCTTCATAAGATAAGTATTCTCTTGTGTTTAATCTTTGCAATTGTATTTGATGTTTAATGAATTACAATGAACATGTTAAATGCTTGAATGCATGGTTTTGCTTCCGCTGTATGGTAATAATGTATGCATGTTTTACTTCAAGGCATTTCAATTTCTTTTTGTGTATGTTCATGGGGATAGTTGCCCGGGTTGATAGTAGTATTGGTAGCATCCTCTTTGTCGGTCGGAGGGTCGGGGACGTTACACTTATATTAGTGCTTCTCAAATCCTCAAATCAATGTGACATGATTACTCAACACCTCTCAATATCCTCGATGAAGAGTGCTATCAGAAAATTATTAATATGTGAACATCTTTTCCAACATATTTAGCTGCCTATGATACTACTGCATAGTTTGAATGTGATAATAAAGTAGGACCCTTTTATCACCTTGCAAATAATGAAAATCAATGATTTTTAATAACTCATGAATGTAATCCAACAAACCTCAAATATTTGATGTCTCTACTTAAGTCCCACAATGCTAAAATCCAAATATTTTAGAGGCTTTAATGAAAATGGATGTTTTGGTAATTCCCAATGACATCATACAATTAAGACATATAGTCACTAATTTTTGAACTTATTAGTATTATAATCTAATGCCCCAATAACATCACATCCAACAACATATGCAATATAGATGATATTAGAGATGATTTAGTTCAATAGCACTTTATTGCNTAATTTTTGAACTTATTAGTATTATAATCTAATGCCCCAATAACATCACATCCAACAACATATGCAATATAGATGATATTAGAGATGATTTAGTTCAATAACACTTTATTGCAACTTCATTTCATAATGAGATGACAATACGATACACATGTTAAGAAGAATTTTATATGTAATTTATATGCACAAACTAGAGTTCTCAACCACTACCAAGCTTAATTACATTATTTTAATTGCAATATATTAGGAAAACTATGTTGAAGGAGATCATTTTATCTCAACATTTTAGGCCCTCAAGCAATTCCAACCTTAGGAGAATAAAAATCTCACAAACTTCTTCTCTCAGTTAAGATATTAATATGCATTTGCATCAGAGATCAACCTCAATTTATTATGTCGTCTTGAATAATGAATGTGCATGTTCTTGAGAAGGCTTCAATTTTTTTTTTCCTGTGATGTATGATAAGATTCCAAGATTCTTTTAGTTTGAAACCATCGCCTTGATTAACATTATTCTCAAATATTTCGAGTTCTAAGGCCTCTCTAATTTTTCTCTTGTAGTAATGCGGGATTTTAGTCAATACTTTTGAATCCGCTAAGAAAATATGATGTTTAGAGTTGATAGAGTGTTCCATTATGGCATATTTCTTGATCTTTTTATGGTGTATATGATCTTTATTAACCATGAATTATTTGTGAATGTTTAGTAGTTAATTCTTCAAAAAGGCCTTTAATAGCGAGATTAAAAAAATAATATTCAAATAAAAAAGAAAACTAACATAGATGCAAACCACAAATTTTAAGACCGTAGATGATAAAGACATTCATTTCTAAAGGTCTGTGTCTCTGGGTCCACTTTTAGTGAGACCGTTTTCATTATTTTTTCAAATGCTGCAAAATCACATTAATTCTAGAAACATCTCTACATTTTGTATATCTTTTGAAGAAGCATACTACTCCAATGTGATTCTACACTTTGATAAAGACCTCTTTTGGCATGCAGTATAAGAAACTTTGTCTCCTATGCTACATGGATCAACCTCGAAACCTTGTTGAACCTTCAGTGTATTGGAAACAATTTAGTTTGATTCTATTTACCTGATTCTATCAATCTGAACCTCTCTATAGTTTGTACTGTGTACTCCAACTCTTGTGTCTGTGCAAAAATTGCGTTCAAATAGAAAAATTGTGATTGTTTTAGATCTATAGGTAATGTGTCAAATCATACACATAATCTAATATACAAAAAAGAATATCTCTTTCAAGACAAGATCAATCCTAATGGCAAGAGTTTTAGATTATACTAGATATTTTAGGATAAATAACTCCATGATCATTTATCGCTAGATTAAACTAGTGGTCATCGTTTTTGTTGGATTTTTAATTCAAATATGTTGTTAATTTTTATAACTTTTCCAATCCCGACATTGTAAATCTCGACTAGCCGATCCTGACTGACTAATCTCGATTGGAAGTCGACAGTCGACACTATTCAAACAACGAGATCAATGATCCTTCCAGGTTTTCAATCCCAACGTCGAAATTTGGAAGCCAGCATTGGCTTGACAATCATCAACAATGATATTCTCGACTTTTGATCCACGATGTTGGTATGTCATAAGTCAAAATTCAACAATAGGCCCATATCACTGCCAACTTATCATTGATAACTTCCTCATCCAGATTCTATTTTTAATGAAACGAGCATCATCGAAACTATCACATCGAGTTCTATGCAACTATAAATTTTTGTTCAACATTTGAAGATTTTAAATTTTTGTCATTTGGGAGATCCTCCTGGATCAAACATCCCCACTAAAATATTTTGGACCACTAATAACCTATAATTACAAAGTAAATAGTTGGGTACAATGCTCTCACCTTTCTAGTTTCTATCCGTCATTCCTTGCTTGGATGCATTTATTTAAGACCCACATAAAGATATTCCACATGTCCTCTTTGTCAAGTTGTTAACCCCCTTCCAAAAATCATGTCTTCCTATAACTCATCAATATACTCAAGTGCAAGGTCACCAACATAAGGAACATGAGCATTCTCCTCTTGAGCCATGATTATTGGAGGCTCATAAAATTTCAGGTTTTCTACATTCATAATAGAATATGTATGCTTATATGAGATAAATCTAGCTAGAAAGCATTATTGTCAGCTTTATACAAAATTGTGAAGGGTCCATACCTATTCGGTCTAAATGTTTTTCCTTCACCTTTAAGTCAATATTTGCTTATATGAAACCAAACATGATCGCCAACTTGAAAATGATGATCCAATTGTTACTTATCATGACTTGTCTTGTATTTGGCTTGGTTGTTCTCCAATTGTTCCTATATTGCAAGGTGTTCTAATTAGATCTGCGGGATGAACTTCAAAAAAATTTATGTCTCAACTTTCCCATCGTCCATGTAATCTTTCCCATAGAAAAATGCTAAAGGAAACTTTGGAAAGTATCCAAAACATGTCTCAAATTGATACTTTTGTGTGGAAGAGTGAATGGAATGGTTGTAGGTATGTTGTACATAATGCAATTGCTCATCCCAAAGCTTAGGATGATTAACATAATATCCTCAAATTAAACACTGTGTGGTTGATTAATTTAGTTTTTATGTCGGTTTGTGGATGAAAAACAATCCTCTTATTCAACTTAGTTTCCATAAGCTCCATGAAAGTTGACCAAAAATTAGGAAAAACCGGAATCCTAGTCAGATATAATAGAAGTTGGTAACCCAAAATGAACCCAAACATTCTGTAAGAATAAATGAGCGGTCAACTTTGTTGTGACCTAATTTTTATAAGGAATTAAAATGAATATTTTATTGAACCTATCCACAACCACATACAAGTAATCATTTCCTTTCCTAGACACTGGAAATCCTCCCATAAAATCCATAAACACACTTTCACATGGGTGAGAAGGTATAGGGAGTAGAGTGTACAATCCCATTTTTCTATTACATAGGTTATAGTAGCACACATTACACATCCCTTTACATATTTTGATACAGTCTCATTAAAATTAGGATAATAAAAATACCTATTAAGTGTTAGAGTTTGCAGTTTAATTCATATATGTTATATCTTTGATCTAATGTAATAGGATCCCTGGAAGATAGGAAAGCACAACATAAAATGAACATAAATATTTTATCCTCAGAAAAAACAAGGGATAAAACCCAAAAACTAATTTTGTATATATTTGTCACTTAGTAAAATGTCACACAAATATAGAAAACCAAAATATAAGATGACTTTTGTAGCTTATTATTCTTCTTCTACCTCAACAAACTTGTCTTTCTCTCTCTTGGAGAAAACTTGCTTGTGTTTGTTGTGTGTCCAAACGAGGGAGAGCGCCTCCCTATTTATATTCTTCAGCTGGGTGATCTTTTTCCCTAAGAGAGACACCTTCTCTACTTGACTAGGAAGACTTCTCCTAGGGAGACTCAAAAATACATTTTACAATTGTTCTTTTGAGTACTATTTCCGTGACTTACAATGGAGGTTTTACCTGGAATATTAGATAACCAATCACATCAATTCCATCTTCATTCATAGGGAAAATATGCTCAAAAGGAGGAATAAAAAAAGTACACAACAACAACAACAATAACAATAATAATAATAATAATACAAAATATATATTCTGAAGTTACATTCTCAACAACACTCCCTCTTAACAAGGACACAATCACCACAAATGGGCACAATCTATGGAAAACATCATCATTGTTGGATATCACCATCACCACTGCAACAACTCTTCATCTCATCGACCACTCACTAATGACATCTATTTGAATCTATACACCTTGAGAAATTTTACGGAGCCGATCCTTTTTCATGTTGGATGTACAACCAACCCATCAAGCCATATCTACGAGAAATCCATAAAGTAGGACTTCATCATCATCTCTATGAGCAATCCATCAAGTAGGTACAACCCAGTTCCTCATTTTACATTGCTGAAGCAATAATTTGCGTTTCCTATTGTCATCCCGCTTTATCCCTATCATCTCATCATCTCATGGAGAGAATCTTGTATTCCTACATTACATCCTTATATAAATCATGTATCTTCCACCACATGGATATCATCTCGGGAGCATACTCATATTCCATCATGTGGAGAGCATCCTAAGTGCATATATCATGTCCACCAGACAACCTATGTCTTACAACCAGTGGATACAACCCAGGAAAATCTACTTCTTTCACCCATTGGATACAACCTAGATGTATTATGTCTCTCTCTATGATTAACCTATGTCTTATTCCTATTAGATACATCCCAATAACATTTGTGTCTTCCTCCATATAGATACATCCATGTTCCACCTACGTCTTCTAGAAATGTCATGTCACCCCCTCTTTTGAGCAACATCAATTTGGATAACTCCAAGATTCTCCCTAATGTACTTGAACGTTATTCTTGCTAAGGGCACGATCAACATATCGGCTGCATTCTTGTCTATTTCCACACACTGGAGATTCACTACTCCTCCCTCCACCATATCCAAGATATAGTGATACTTGATCTCAATATGCTTCTTCTTGTCATGGAACAATGGATTCTCAGACAACTTCGCATAACTCTAGTTCTTGCNCACTACTCCTCCCTCCACCATATCCAAGATATAGTGATACTTGATCTCAATATGCTTCTTCTTGTCATGGAACAATGGATTCTCAGACAACTTCGCATAACTCTAGTTGTTGCAGAAGATACAAGTCGCCTCTAACTCTAGATCAAACAAATATGACAGTATATTTATGAGCCATACTATCTCACAACCATCCGAACATGCTACAATGTACTTTGTCTTGGTTTTACTCAGTTCCAAACTCAACTGCTTCCATCTAAACCAGGAGATCATACTGGATCCCAAACTGTAGTAGCTATTAGAAAATAGGATTGTAGAGAAATGAAAATAAATAAAATGCAAGTATTAAAACACATTACAAGAGAGACACCAATATAACGTGGTTTACCTAAGATGGGCTACGTCCACATAGAAATTTCCAGTCCTTTTATTATTATACCATCCATCAAGATGAAGGCATACAACCTGCAACAACCCCGCGACACTTCCTCTTCACTCTCTTACAATCACAGAGATTGTTTTACAATGCTACAATACAATACACAACTGTAATACAATTCCTTCCTTTATAAAGGGTACCACTGGAAAATACCACGGGATTCCCAAAACTATGGGCCCGTAGATCACCCATTATTTACTAGGTAATTACTCTAAAATTATAACATTTTACAAGGAATTTTTCCTATATTTTTCTATGGCGGTGATGAATATACTAGGGGGGAAGCTCCCCCACCCCCGTCAAGTGATGAGATCCAAACATGATTGAAATAACATCTATGAATCAGGATGATCAGGATCCACAGCCAACAAAAACATCTTTAAGTTCTCTTCATGCATTCTATGGCATTGCTTTCCTAACATGAATCAACATAAATAGGTAGGTTAATTTTCTAATACATCACATACTTGATGCCATACACAATTGTACCCTTCATGTATCTCAATACATGCTTTGCAACAATTAGGTGAAATCATCTCAGATCTGTCAGAAACTAGATCAATGTGTTCCTGGAAAATCATATGCATGGCCTCATGTTTTTCAAGTACATCAATGAACCAATCATCTACCTATACATCATGGAATCAATTGTCTTTGAAGGAGCACCACATAGTAGATTTAAATTTGACTCCATGGGTGTGGCAATGGCCTTGTATTCCATCATTCTAAACCTCTTCAGAATATCCATTGCATACTTTCCTTGACCAATAAATATCCCATATGATCTCTGGCACACCTTTGTACCTAATAAGTAGTGCATCATCCCTAGGTCCTTTATTTCAAACTCTGCAACAAGTCTCATCTTTGTATCTTCCATGAGCTCATCCTCACCTGTTAGGAACATGCCATCTACATATACTAAGAGTATAATTGGTATTCATCCGTCAAAATTGAAGTAGAGGTTGGAATCTTCTTTACTCTTGGTAAATCCTAAGCTCATTAGAAAGTTATCCATCCTTCCATACAACATCTTGGTTTCCTGCTTCAAGTTGTACAATGCCTTCTTTAACTTGCACACATGAGTATTTCTATTATGTGTCTCAAATCCCAGTGGCTTCTCCACATACACTTCATATTCAACTACACCATTAAGGAAAGTTGTCTTGACCTCCATCTAGTGTATCTTCCATGTCATTACTACGGCTAAGGAAAGTACAAATATGATCGAAGTGCATCTCGCTACAGGTAAAAATGTCTTCTGATAATAGATGCCTTCTTCATTTTTGTCAAAGGCATCCATTTCTTCAACCATGTCCATCTTCTAGATATCACTATCCTTTGAATAAAAAAATTCCTTCAAATCTATAGGATCACCATCAGTAATAGACAAATCAAAATGGGAGTGAAAATTAGAGGGAAATACCAAACTGGTGTGGAAATTAAGGTCGTTGTTAGATCAATTGAACTCACAAAAATTGCTAGAAGACATGCAAAGATCAACTCAAAATTGGAGACTGAAATTGGTGCATAAAACTAACTTGCATTGCATAAGTGTACATCATCCAAGATTATATAGAAACAGGCTTTCTAAACATATCATTACATTAGAGATTCGAATACCTAAGAAGGAAAGTTGAGTCCTCACAATAGCATGTTTACTAAAAGTAAAAAAACATAGGTACATAAAACACTTTCCAAATCAGTCTAGGAAGGTCATGAATTGGATTAATGATGTAGTCTAGCTAATAAGTGATCACTAAGTGATAGAAATTAAATATACTCATGCTTTCAAGAGAGAAAAAGAAGGAGGATGAGTTTTGCAAAAGCACGGAAGTTTATATGTGACTAGCTTTCACCTTTTTACCTTAAAGCTGCTGAAAAGCAGTCTAAGTATGGATAAGGAAGGAAATAATACTTTCTAAAGGATGAGTTTTGCAAAAGCACGGAAGTTTATATGTGACTAGCTTTCACCTTTTTACCTTAAAGCTGCTGAAAAGCAGTCTAAGTATGGATAAGGAAGGAAATAATACTTTCTAAACTAGAAAGTATGTGTAGTTGTCATAATTTTATCTAGAATATTTTAAAGGCACTCCTAGAGGATTTTTTTGCAACTTTTGACCAAGTGGTGCAAGTGGATGCCAACTAACTAGTATAGAACTTAGGAAATTAATCAAAAAGATTAATTAATGTATCTTAAGTATGGGAATGTTTAAATTATTATTCTAACACCCCCCCTTAATCCTGGATTATGTGAAATATCATAATAGATTAGATAAAAAGGGCCTAGAAACAAGTCTTAGTCACCCTTTACATACTGCTTGTTCATGAAAAACAAGAAAAGAGGAAAAACAACAAGGGGAAAATCCTCCCTCAAAACATGAACATGAAACAAAATTTGTGAAATATTGTCTTCAATCAGTGTTCACCATGTGATCATCTATCCCAAGCAGTTATTTGATATTGATTAATGTATTCTCAGAGAATTCCTTTGTGAATATGTCTGCAACTTGCTCAGATGATGCACAATAGTGGAGAGCAACGAGCTCACCATGCACAAGTCCTCTAATGTACTGCATGTGGATCTCTATGTGTTTGGTTCACTTCCTCTCACTACAACAAATCCTAGAATTAGTGTCCCATTTAGCGTCCCTTTTTAGTGTATTTTTTTTTACATTGAGTGGTCAAACTAGACGCTAAATGGGACGCATCATGGACAAAACTTAAAGCGTCCCAAAAAACATCTTTTTTTGCTTCCTAAATAGCATCCTTTATGACATCCAAAATAGCGTCTCTTTTTTTGCTTCTAGAATAGCGTCCAACTTTGCTTCCTAAACAACATCAAGGTTTTCTTCCACAATAGCGCCCAACTTTGCTTCCTAAACAACGTCAAGGTTTGCTTCCTAAATAACGTCCTTCTTTGCTTCCTAGCGAGTGTTCGCTTTTGCTTCTTAAATGACACCCCTGTTAGCGCCATATTTGCATTCTTAATAGCACCATGTTAGCATCCAAATTAGCATCCATTTTTGCTACCACTTTAGCATCTCATTTTGCACCATGCTTTACTTCCAAATATGTGCCAATTTTCGCTTCCAAATTTGCACCAATTTTTGCTTCCTTTTTTGCATCATGTTTTGCTACCAAAATGACGCCAAATATTTCTTCTATTGTTGCACCATATTTTTCTTCCTATGTAGCGCCATGTTTTGCATCCAAAGTAACGTCTTATTTTGCTACCATATCAATGCCATGTTTGTCTTCATCATTAGTGCCACGTGTTGCATCCTTTTTAATGCTTAGTTTCACGTCTCTCATGTTTTGGTCACTAATTTAGTTGTTTTTAGTATTTAACCAATATTATAATATCATTAGGGCATGGAGGAATCAAACCACCAACCTCCTGCTTGTAAGGCATGTGCTCTTCCATTGAGCTAGAACCCTTTAAGAATTTGAGAACCTCATTTACAGAGTCCTCTATAATGGTAAAAAGGATCAATACACAAATTTGAGTATCTAATGGTCGAACAAGGCAACAGAGAAAGAGGCTTTTGTAATACCAAAAATGACACTCATCAACATCAATAGTGTTGCATGTATCAGAAGATGACAATGTAATAGTACCAATTTGGTTACCTAAAATCATGTAGCTTGGGCATTTTGGTTATATCAGGACCTGATAAGCCATGTGATTAGCAATACACATTAGTGCATGCACATGACTAGAGAAAAAAGAAATGTTCCACTAGTCTAGCTAGCAACCAAATTATGATAGCCTGGTTTCAAACATGTAATATCTTGCACCTTATTCTATTAGACAGACAATTCTACTGTTGGTCCTAGCTACATGTGATTACACACTATATAAGTTATAACTTATGTACCAACATAGTTACCTGCATAAGATCAGTTCTAACAGAGTGGGGAAACAAGAGTGAAAACAAAGAGAGTGTGCCTTGAAACTGATTTTATATCATTGCAATGAATTGTGAATTGTCAATTCAAGCATTTAAAAGCATGAGAATTGAGAATTAATTGAAAAAATGCATCTGGGAAATATCATGAGTGCTATAAGGAAACTTAATTCCAATGTCTTTAAATATTTGTAAGGTGCAACAGGAATAGATCACTCACTAAATATGTTGGGGGGTGGGGGTTGAAGGTATTATGGAAGGAATTTTCAATGGAAACATCATACACTGAGAATCTACAATATCTTCCTGAACATAAAAAGTGGCGAGTACAAAAGAGTAATGTGGTTGAACTACACCGAGTGGATAATGGTACTCATTGTGATGAAGCGATCAAAGGGATCAAAAAGAAAATTTAGATAAAAGACTAGTACCATTTCTAAAATACTGACCATTCCAAGAACTCCCTAGGAATGGTTTTTTGGCATCCATTTCTTGTCATTTTATAGGAACTTTTCTAGGTTGTATCCTTCAGGAGATGGGTCATTCCCATAAAACAAATGCAGTAACAATCATTTCATCTTGTAGAGCATATTTTATGCCCTTATTTGGATATAAAGGAAACAAGCGTAAAGTTTAAGAAAAACCAACAAGAAGCTTAGGTTAGTATGACCTAATATATTGCTAGTAATCAAATACTTAACAGAAGTCAACTATGATAATTCATCTAGTTATCAGTGAGAAGCTAAAGTTACCAGGATATAGATAGATATATGTACATATATGAGAACAAATTGGATACAATATGGTTGGATATGCATATATAAAAATACATGTAAAATATGTGTGAGCATGTAAAATACATGTATTTCCTAATATTTCCAGAGTTTTAACAAAGTATTTCCCTTGGCTTAATGTATTTCCTAATAAAATGCTCTACAAAAATAGCTATTGACCCATTTTCCATTTTTCATATGGCATAGAGTTCCTATTCAAAACGTTCTTAAGCTCATAGCTTGGCCCAATGGAAGGGTGCTATCCTCAGTGGGGGTTATTGAATAGTTAAAAAATGTATAGTTGTGTTTTTTTCAAAATAAGGCCCAAATACGTACAACTGACAAAGGTTTTCATAATTTCATATAAACTAAATGTGTACCTCGTGAATATGACCTCGCTTTTGAAAAATCCTATCCTTTTATGTTCCAACATGGTGAATAAAATGCTCCACCTTGTCCAATATTACCTGCATGATAAAATGTTCCACATTTTAGTGTGATATCAGCTTAGATAGAAAATCTAGTTGTATCCAAACCATTTAACACCATTTCATTCGATGTTCAGTAATTTTAGACACACGAGACGTCCTATAGCCTTTATAAAAATCCATGTGCATTCGAAATTTCAGAAAGAGAAAACATTATACAGCTTTAATGCCAGCAATTGGATAAATCTGGTCAAGATGAACTCGGTATCATTTCCATCAATCTGGGGACATGAGATATTGTGATTAAAGTGATAATTAAAATTTCAAAAGCCACACAACTACAGATTGCAATATTTAGAAGACCAAAGTGAAAATATCACAATATCTAGTAACATATAGTGAAGTCCTTCGGTCAACATAATATTTGCCAACAAAAAATATATAATAAATGCAATCAGTGTCATAATACCTTGCCTGCATCTGTCAAATAGCCACCCATTGCATTGAATTATTTCTTGTATACAACCATGAGCAAATTAATTGAACCCTGTAAAATAGAAAATAGCCACCAACAAATTATCTTCCTGGAGAATATTGTCACAAAACCAAAACATAGAATGTGAGCTGTAAAAACAGATCTATAATAAACTGTCTACACACTAGAGATAATCATGCTTAGAAGTTAGAACAACAATCAGCTTGGACATAAAAATATTCCAAGCATTTCAACTGAAATGAATTTCAGAACAGAATGTAAATTTAGATAATATTTATTCAGCGACTATTTAAGGAATTCAAATAGAATATAGGAGGTGTAACTTCTCTACATACAAAACTAACGAATTTCCAATGTAGGCATGTGTGGAAGGAAATCATTGCCAACAAAGAAATGGATGAAGACAAAATCATCCACAACCCAGTCAAAAGCAATCTCTATTGGAGGTTTTGGAATCTTCATATCATACTCTAAATATTCACGTAAAACCCAGATGTTGATGCAGAACTGCCAAATATTTGAGATATCAGAAACAAGTTAGATGTAAAAATAATAGTAAAACATCCACATGATCTATAATAATCTGGAAACTTGCTTTAATTATCACGACCTAAATGGGACCGTTATTAGTATTAATGCAACCATACAACATTAACAAAAAGAAAAAACCTTCAAGCATGCATAACGAAAATCCTAACATAAAAAATTATACATATATCCGACTTACCTGATAAGGATTTTTAGGATTAACATTCAATTCACCACCTTTCTCGTCAAAATATCCTTGATTTATTTTTGGCTGTCCTTCACATGCATTTGCAAAATGACAAACCTAACCACAAAGGAAGCATTTGTCTTGTTGTCTAGGCGTAACCACAATCTGCAGAATTACATATATAAGGAAAGAGGCAATGTTATCATATTCCTCTCACTATTTTTAAAGACTATAGTAAAAGAGATGACAATGTGATCTGAATGCATTTCAGTCATACAAACCTATCAGGCAATTTAAAAATTTCATCTTGAACAAAGGATGAGCGTTAATTTCTATTTTTCATAAAGAACAAACTGTTAAAAGAGAGTCTGTACTTTTGTGGGGATGATTTTTTCACTGACCATGCTTGGATATGGTGCATGTGTAGCATTTCTAAGCATAACTCCTACCCTCAATGGTTTTTGGTATTTGTCTCCCGGTAACACTCAAGAGTAAAGCCTAGAAATGGGGTTAAGTATTGAAATTTGAACATAGATGAGTATAATAGTTCAGGAGTTTATTGGGTTAACGTTCAGACGTTTATTGGGTTTGGTTAAGGTCATCAACATATAAAACATATCTAGAGATCAATAAGAGTGATATAAATTTGAACGTACTTCCCATGAGTTCGAATATAGGACTACTAGAACCTCTTCCCAATACAAAGATACAATAATTATTTCTAAGAGTTTGATAATGTATGAACCATTTCCGATTGAAGGCAACATGATCTAAGAGAATGGGTGGATGTTACAATATGTAATCCACAAAAGTGCAATAAAAAAATCAGATAGCGATAAAATTGTACTCATTAAATCCTTAAAAGAAAAACCTAGTGGCTGCTTGTGCATGTCAATGCATCATGACCCATATCAAATGAAAATAAGGACCTTGATCTTGATTCTAATCAAATAATCATGATATTGAACTACTACACAACAGTGAAGAATACAAATAGTTCTATTACACCTTGTTCTCTATAAATCAGGAGCTCTAACCTCTCTCAAAATTGAGAAGTGCACCTCATGAGTAGACAATGATAACATGATTAGATCAGCATCATGCAGCCATTGGTACAAAGGCATTTACCAACAGCCATTTGGGACAAAGGAATTTACCACCCTTTTATGCCTGCAACATGCATCACCATCTGAATATGATACCAAACAAGATTTTTCCAGGGAGCATTCTGATACATGGCTGTTACAATCTATTTTGATGCTAATTTCCCCTGAGATTTTAGGCCTGTCAACCCTATGCCTCACCAACCATTCTTTTTACATGTAACAAAAATAAAAGTCACATTATTTGAACACAGGATCAACCCAACAAATTTGAAGATCAGGAATATTATTTGGATTCAAGAAAACTAGCAAAAATTCTAACATGAAACTGATACAAATAGAAAAATCTAAAAAAAGGCTAAATTTTTTACCAAAACATGAATTTTTTTGTAGACTATGGAAGTTTCTAGTATGGACTCATCAAGTTTCTAGTATGGAATTGCCATCTTTGTTTATACTAACTGAATAATTGTCAAATCTTGGAAACCCTCCCCACTGTTTACTGAGTATGGTTAGCTCATTTCAGCAGTAAGCTTGATTCAGTGAGTGTTTTGACTCCTCACTAAGTCTATAATAATATTAGAACAACTACAACAACCTCCAAGAATGCAACATTAATCTACAAATATTTTTTTGATCCCCACTGAGATCTTCAATAATAGTAAAGCAACTACAACAACCTCCAAGGATGCAAAATTTATCTACAAAAATGGTTTTTGACCTTTGGGCCTGATACTGCAGGTATACAGATAATATCTAGATTTTGTATGAGTACCTGCAGTAAACTATATAGAACTTTGGTTAAAAATTCTTATTAGGTTTAGTAGGTAATGTGTCTCATGTTACTATTATCTGCATTGTCCTATGGATCTTGATAGATATGCTCCCAAATATATTTGATTAAGTGCACAATGCAAATATATTTCATTATGTTACGAGGTTTGGTTTATGCATCTTATTGTTTTGGTAGTTATTTCATTCAGCCGAGTTTCCAAATTCCTCTTAATGTTTGCAGGTATCATTTTTTTTCTATCTATATATATGGTGTGCAGCAAATAACCAAGGAGATCCTGGTGTATTCATATCTAAAAAGTATGGGAAAATTTCTGATCCTAGAAAAGCTTCATACAATGATCCATCACCTGGATTTGCTGCTTCTGTTGATGATGCAAATACTGAATCTGTAGGAGAAAAAGTCCAGTCAGAGGGGCCCCTAGTGACTTTATTGTCTGTAAAGGAATCGAGGATCCTAGATGAAAAAAAAAGTGGCTTCAATAATCTTTTATTGTTTTGGATTGTTAGTTGTGCTTGTTTCCCTTTTGCTCATATATGCAAGAGTACTTGTTCCAAAAAACAATTTTTAAAGCAGCAAGTTTGTGATGATGACAAGCTATATTGCAGCCTATGTGAAGTGGAGGTACACTGTAAAGTGGTTCAAAAAATAACATCTTTGTAATATAGAAAAGTCTGTATTTGATTTATATTCTGCAGTAATGCAAAGAACAGAGCCGAGGGAATGGAGGATGATTCTTTTATGAAATTTTATATATTTTTCTTTTTCATTCATGAGACAACTTCATGCATACATCTTGACATTTGCATGCATAATTATGGAAATGTGCATGTGAATTATACCTTTTGTGCATGTTGCTTAAACCTCATCTCCAATAGGCTCAAGAGGAGCTTTCTAATTCATAAACCACAAGATCTACAATGGGAAATTGAATACCTGCTTTGCAAATTTGAAAACTTTATGGGGAAGAGCAGTCTGATTTGTCCACATTTGAGGTCTTCTTTTAATACCATAGCTCATCTTTGGAGTTCACCTCTAAATGCTCTATCCATCATTATCTACTAGAAACTGTGCATCATTGCTAAGGCTGCGTATATCTTATATTGAAGGTATTACCTATGGATTAAACCATTGGAATATGAAAGAAAGCAAATTTGTTTGATCATTTGTTATGTTGCATGGCATCTCATGTTCATGCTTATTTAGTATTGTGTATTTTCTTCATATAATTTGTTTGGGTAAACCCACATTACAATAAAATCTGAAGTTGAGTTTCTCGAAATGTTTCCCTTCTCCCTGTTTCCTTCCAGGAAATGTTTTGAAAATGGAAACACCCGTGAAACTCCTGGCAAACATTTCCTGTCCTCTGGCTGGGAAAAAAGGTGTGCTTCTCTTTTTCCCTTTTTTGAGAATGTTGTGTTTCTTATAAAGATTGCTTCCCACCTACCTATATACACAAACACAGATGCACAAGCAAGCCTGTAATTAAGAAAGCAAGCCTATAATATGAAAGAATCATGCCCACCTTTTTTGAGAATGTTGTGTTTCTTATAAAGATTGCTTCCCACCTACCTATATACACAAACACAGATGCACAAGCAAGCCTGTAATTAAGAAAGCAAGCCTATAATATGAAGGAATCATGCCCACAAATGGGAAATCACAAGTGCCACTCAAGCACAAATGGATTCCATCGAGTGCACACAGAAGCACATGTACAAGAGGTCAATCATTTAAGCAAGAAAGCTTGGTAACACAAGTATTTTTTTGTGTTTGTGCATGTGTGCTTGTGTTTACTTGTGTCATTTCCTATTGGTATATGATTTATCACTCTATGGTAGTTATAAGTTGTTCAAAACTTATTGGTGTATGATTTATAACTCTCTGAAATGGATTTTGGTCTTCATGTGCCTTGGTGTTAGAACATTCTTCAATCGTCTTACCAACTTCATGTAAAAGATTTTTGTTGCAACTTCAAAATTTGTCTTAGAATCCTCCAATGAGCAATTTACTGCAAAGATAAGAAACATGGGTGCAATATTAATGAGTTGATGTGTAATGATGTAGAAATATACTATAAACTGGGTAGATTCCAGGAAGCATATCACTTTGCTAGTAAAAGTAGGCACAAGGAGTCCAGGGGGTTAGCTCGATTGGTTGTTCCCAATGTTGCAGGGTTTTGTGCTAGCAGGGGCTCAATTCAAATCTTCCAAGCAAGACACACTAGTCTATGCTGATGGATTTACTAGGGATGCCATCCATGAATGTGGGGAAGCAATTCTTGGCTTTCTCCATGAGGTTTTCCTTGGAAAAAATAGGTAGGTGAAAGGTGGTCATGCTTTTGACCTTAAAGCTATACATATTTGCTCAATGCATGCGAGAGTGTCAAAATATAAATAAACTACCCAACAACTTTTTAGAAAGAACAAATTGCAAAGTGTACTAGTCAAAGCTGATGGGTTTACTAGGGATTCCATCCACAAATGCGGGGAAGCATCACTTGGGTTTTCTAGTGAGGTTTTCTTTGTAAAAAAAGTAGGCAAAAGGTGGTCATGAATTTGACCTGAAATTTATACATACTTGTTCAGTGCATAAGAAAATGTCGAAAATATAGAGCAACTAAAAAGCGACCTTAAGGAAAGAATGATATCAATAATTTTAGAGCATGAATCATTTACTAAAAGCAACAACATTATTAATACTAGGAGAACATTGCATTCCTAAGTCTGTCCAGATTTCTACTCACTGGGACACCCATACCTAAGTTCACCCAGACTTCTCTACACCTATACAGAGACACTTCTCAACACTTTAAGGAAATCACACAAATTAATGTAAAAAAGCACACAGATTTGAAAGAATGGAAGACACGATTGTTTTCAATATGGAGGGAAAAGTTGCTCAAATTTTTGAAACTGATGTTTTTTTAAAACTATTTGTTTCTATTTCAGGCTTTAGGTTGTGGGATCCATTAACATCAAGTCAGAAAATTTAAGCAGCAATTCTGTAGTGGAACCTGCTGTGAAACATCTAGAAACATCTACCAGCTATTCCCACATAGGAAACATTTCCTGTACAAGGTAGATCAATATGTTTAATGTTTGGTTACATACCGAGAAAAATAAATCAGCTATATGATTAGCACTATAGTTTCTAAAAAAATTTCATTCCAAAATCTTGAAAAGATGGAATCTAGATACAGTGTTGTCTTGTAGTTATTGCTAATTTCTCTGAACTGTTATAAGTGTTTTTAACTTTTTTGCATGTGCTTTTCTGTGTACAGAACTTGCATATCTAGGAATCTTGCATTAAATTTGTTAAATCGATTGTTAGCATGTCTTCATATGACATGCCAACCATATGGCAACGTTCCAATTTGATTCAAACATAAAATTGGGACTTGAAAACCAAATGGCATATGGGGACTTGAAAACCAAATCGCATTTATTAATTATATTTCTATCCTCCACATTAAGGGCTTGTCCCTGTTCTTGTGAATGAAAATGGAAACCATGACTACCTCAAGGTACATCATAGAGCTACAATAGGTTGTTTTATGTACTTCTTCCTATCTAGCTCATTGAAGCAGAGTTTTCAGAAGAAAAAAAAGTTCCTTACACTCTCTCCAATTAGAATCGGTGACCATGGACATTAATTAAGTATGCATCTTGATACAATATGTTCATGTAAAGGGAGAATGATGTCAAAACTTCTTGCAACACATTCAGAACTTGCAAACTATGTCATAACATGGTTTATTTGCACACTATATTAGTTCATATCTACGTAATCTTGCAACCACCACAACTTTTGAAACTTGAAAGAACCAAAAAATAAGAAGACTTCAGCCAACACTCTTTTGTACCACAATTGAGTTCACTTGTACGATTTTATTAATATTTCTTTCAACTTAAATTACATTCGCACAATAGACCCCAGGGGTGTAGACCAAGTGGCAATAGAGTGTATTGTTAAGTTACTCCTTGCAAGGTCACAAGTTCAAGCCTCATCTATCCCATGCCCCGTGGATGGGGGATGTGTGGGTGCATCTAAGCGTACAGTGCCAGTGGATGAAAATCGACCCCTNCCTTGCAAGGTCACAAGTTCAAGCCTCATCTATCCCATGCCCCGTGGATGGGGGATGTGTGGGTGCATCTAAGCGTACAGTGCCAGTGGATGAAAATCGCCCCCTTGTCTTGGGAGTACAATCCCCGCCCCAGTTGTCGATTCCCCTAGTATATATAAAAATTACAATGGCACAATCATTTATTTCTTATGAATCCCATTGCACGTAGATATCTTGAAATCCCCATGTGAGAAACGCCATAAACACCACACCAGCTCAATCATATCAAGAAATAAATAGGACTTAATATAAAATTAAGGCCCCATTATATCCATAAAAAAATATATAAGGTCCCTCCAAAAACAATCCACAAACATAGCAGTTGCAATCAACACCACTTAGACTACAACCAAGTTAAATTGTAAGCTCCCATGTGTATCATGGACAACCTGTCATGGATTTTAGAGGACACCATTAAATTTTATCCAAGGATAAGGTGACAAATATGCAATCATTTTCTACATGAGTAACACCTTTATGATAATGCAACACTCACATA
>LPNX010199386.1:40210-54537 GCA_001517045.1 Pseudotsuga menziesii | reverse complement strand
TGTAAA
Organism: Pseudotsuga menziesii; assembly: GCA_001517045.1. Lineage (NCBI taxonomy): Eukaryota > Viridiplantae > Streptophyta > Pinopsida > Pinales > Pinaceae > Pseudotsuga > Pseudotsuga menziesii. The sequence continues at coordinate 54,531 of LPNX010199386.1, read as the reverse complement.
TATGATAAATTATAATCACTTACTCACTCATGTCATGCACTTGGTGCTTAGTTGTTGAAGATGGCCAGTAATCATTAATGACTACAAGGCACTAGCCATCAAGATGNTGTAAATATGATAAATTATAATCACTTACTCACTCATGTCATGCACTTGGTGCTTAGTTGTTGAAGATGGCCAGTAATCATTAATGACTACAAGGCACTAGCCATCAATATGTGACTCTGACTCTCGAGTCACTTGGGGCTGTAATCTAAAGTGTGACAATGTGTCAGCAACGACTAGTCTACTTCTAGGCCCGAAATGAGCTCAAGCATAAGCCCTATGCAATGATGTGGGTTAATATGCAAAGAAAATGAGCCCCATAGACAAATGTTCTATCCCAACAACGTGGGTTTTGGTATCAAACCATGAATTAGTGACCAATAAGCATCCATGATTTGAAAAACCTCAAAATGGCCACCATATCCATATAATAGGGAAAAAATGGGCTAGGGATTTATGGATGGCCTATGTAGAACCCGAAAGCCACATGTTATGTACTAAAACTTGGATCTTCACCCTGGACCATGACATAGGTCTTGAGACCATCCTTGGTGCACTAAACCTTCAAATGTGACGCCACTTCTTCCTCACATGCCAAATAATTCATATGCATGGCCCATGTTGTGGCTTAAGGCCCCACACATGACATCTAAGGATTAGAGATAGATTCCAATATGGACTTAGAACCTATTTTTTTGCATTAAACTATGTCTTATCCCTGAGAAATGTATCAAGTCTTTCAAACCTTGAAATTAGCACCATATCAAATTCGTAGGCCAAAGATTATGTATATGGGCATGTGTGATGCCCCGAATGCTGAAACATGGCAGGTGAGCCCTCGTAGAAATATATGGTATGGTATACTACCTTTCCTTTTGTCCCTAGACCATTCCATGGGCATCGAGAACCATCCTTGGTATGTTAATTCTCAAAGTGATGTATACATCACTTTTTGTCCATTGACGAGGTGTAGTGCCCCGAAATAATTTGGATCAAAAGCACTCTATTTCAAAGACATACTATATTAGGGGACTACTACAACAACAATTCAAGATTATTACTTGAGCCTTTACAATCCACATCCAAATGAACAACATTATGGTCTAGACACACATGAGGGGTGGAATCCCAAAATAGTGTGGATTAGCGGCACTCTATATAAAAGGGGAACTATACTTAATGGATTTTGTATCCATGATTCAAGATTATTCCTTAATCCTTTTATGAGTTGTGGCCAAACAAACAACGTCGTTTGGCTACTAATGAGGGGCAGTTCCTAAAAATTGTGTGTATCACAGTCACTTCATTTGAAAGCGGCACTATACTATATGGCTATTCCATATTAACTCTTAATCATTTCACATGTAATAGCAAAAAAACAACACTATCTATTCATTGATGAGATCTAACACCCCAAAATAGCATGGATTATAGGAACTCTATTTCAAATGTTAATTTTAGTGAGTAGCTATTCCATCCATAATTCAACATTACACCTTAATCATTTTACAGGTCATAGCCAAAGAAAAAACACCATCTAGTCGTTGAGGAGGGGTAGTGCCTTGAAGTAGTGTGAATTGAAGGAACTCCATTTTGAAGAAGGGAAAGAGATTGTATATATAATATAAGGGAAAGAAGGAAACCCTATATAATTCCATAGTCATAAACCAAACTAGCCTTTGACTTTACCAACTTTATAAGTCATAAGTAACATGTGCCCCATAAAACCCTTCCAATGAGAGGATCCTTCTAAACATATAACCACCCTCTTAGTAGCCAAGATGTTACCATGATTTTCAAATTAAATCAAACTAAGACCACCTGTGTCCTTGACCATTGTGAAAACATCCCAAAGCACCATGGGGAGACCTCATGCCTCACCATACTTTTCCCAAAGTTATGAATGAAAAATCTCCTTCGGGTGATAAAATTGCACCCTTCTAAGGATTCAACAAGACATAATATATAAGGAAGGACATAATGTCATCATTAATCCTAATAACATAATCAATAACCCCATCATAATGGTATTTTTAGTATATTGGTTGCGCACTCTACATGACCAACCGACATTCATAAGTCTTGAGGTTGATATGATTGCACTCATTATCATCACTGGTGCTTCAACCATGCCTCGTCTTTTTCCTATAATGAATACATTGTGCACACTTATTGAAATTAATGAGGCCAAGAGAGTATTGTCCCATGATTCGCAACCATGATAATGCCCTAGCCATGGCCCATGGAAAAAAACTAGGGAATTAGGTTATAACTATTTTGTTTTAGGTGGAAAATGAACAAATAAACCCTTACCTTCTCAGAGAAAGATAGTATAAACTGAGATCTGTCATCTGCCCCCTTTTCAAAATGCAATGGTAAGGAGGATTTTAGGAAAGCCTGTTTTATCTACTGCAAAACTCAAGAACTTAAAAAATGGTATTCAAATGCTTGAAATATAATGGTGGGGAGGGAGAACTAGTAGCCATAGTTATTAGAGTTGTCAAAATGCAGGCACATGAACATGACCACTTGTGCAATCGAATTGAATACAACGGTGTTGATATTTGAGAAAAAGTGGTAGAAGCGAGGTAGCTTACAGATGACATGGTGAGGAGCCATCCTAAGCGGGGTTCACCCTCGGTGAAAAGATCAAACCCTAGCTTGGATTCCAGATCATCGTCTACAGTGCACCTCATTTTATTATTTGTTGTACCTCCGCGACCACGACCACGACTGCCTCCCCTTCCCCGTCCTCTACCTCGTCCTCCATTATAGGCATTGAACTTGGAGCTATGAGCACTCATGTTTTTGGAATCCGATTGGTCTCTAAGGGAGTTGAACCTCGATCGAACTGGAAATCCTCCAATGGCAAGATCCACTCTGCCCTTGGCCAAGATCCTTATCGGCCAGGTTAGAAATATGTCACTTTCTCAGGTGGGGCATGGAAGTATATCCCCTTGTCTCATTATTTTCCCCTAATGATAATGACAAAAAAGATCAGCAAGACAGAGCATGAAAACATAGTTTGAATCCAAGGACCCCACCCTACATATACAAACTGAACACAAATACTTCAAATTTAACCATTTGTTAAAGGAATGCAACCTCCATTTTAATGAGTTATGGTGATTGAAACCCTTGGAAACAAAAATCAAGGCTAAGTGGTGGAAGGAAAATTATGGAGTTACAAAAACCACATATTGAAGACATTGCCATTGGTCTCCTATGTTCGGATGACGAATTGAATGTCGACCAATGATATGTTTGTCTCCTCTTCTCATCCTATGTTGGGTAGAAATGAACCTTGTGCACAAGAATGTGTGGCAATGCCAATGACGATAACAACGCTCTCTGATATTGAATGCTATGCACTGTCGAATTCTCTATAGGATTCAAGGAGGGGTTCAAATGACACACTATCGGATGCTCTGCAAGTTCAAGGAGGGCACAGAGGCTTCAAAATGGTGGGGATGTTTTTTTATGTTATGTTTTATTTATTTTTATATATTATGTTTTGTTTTTTTTATTATGTTTATATGTGTTATTAAATTTAAGATTGTAATTGAAAAAAAATCGTTCAGTTATATCCAACGTTCAAAATTGAACCCTTTCCATCCCTTATCCCTTCCAATAAGTGTAATGTTAAAATTGTCCTTCAAAAAAATTTAAAATCTAAATTTTACTCTTCCAAATAAGAAGGGCATAATTTATATCAACATTTCAAAAGAAGGGAAACGTTTAAAATTATTCATCCATATAAATTTTTCAAGATGTTGAAATTCCTATCCTATAAAGTTCAACTAGTCATTAAAAATATTGTAAATATGATAAATTATTATCACTCACTCACTCATCTCATGCACTCATTGCTTAGTTGTGCAATATGACCAGTAATCATTGATGACTACGAGGCACTAGCCATCAAGATGTGACTCTAACTCCCGAGTCACTTGGTGCTACAATCTAAAGTGTGACAATTTGTCAACAACTATGACTATAACAAAAAAGAACTACTAGGCCTGAAATGAGCTCAAAACTTTGTGCCTACTACGTATGTGAACCTTGCTACCAATGTCCACTTTTTTTTCATCAAAATGAAATTCAAAAGGTCGGTTTGATGAGTCCTCCTTTACAAGACTTCATTTCTTGCATGAATATCATGGACTCATGACAACTATAAACAACACTCTATGTCATGCAAATACAAATAATGACATGTAGCTAGGATCACAATTTGTTTAGAGGTCGATTTATGCAAATGTTGCTATAGAGAGGTGCCATTGGGCACACAATATGGAGAAACAATGGTTATTAATAAAATTTAAAAAATAGTTGTTGGATCAAGAATAGTCTTCAATTTGATGGGTGGCATGATCGTGATCTAATCTCCCTCTGTCCTTCCATCTATTGTGGTTTCTCACAACATTTGTCCTCAGCGCCACCGAAATACATATAAAATTACTTGTCTTTACATCCTCTCCCCTTTAAATTCTCATCTCATAGTAATAACTAAGGATTATTATGCATGCACATCAACACCTTATAATATGAATTGAGTAAGGCGTAGAGACAATCATAAAATATTAAATGTGTCAAGACACATAGAGTAAGAGACAACTATAAATAAGTCTTATATTAAATTTACCATATAAGTATTTAATCAACACTATCAACTAACATTTGACAAGTTGGATTGTTGTGATCTTCTTGTCAGTCCTTACCAATGTGATTGCAAGGCATTCTTTGAAGGTGAAGTCCATAATTTTAGGTCTTCTTCCTCATTATCATGCCTTTTGGTAAGACAATAAAGAGGGCAATGGCCTACATCGACATGGAAAACGGTTTCGACGTAGAGGTATACACATTAGATGTTTTTATTAAATAAATTAAATTACTACCTATTCTTGTCGATTCTCTGAATCATAGATTGGTACAAAACACAACAAATTTTAGAGCCATGAGCCCTTAATTACTCACACTTAGAACTTTATCAAATCTAGCCATTAATAAACTTCTTTTGGTATTTTGGTTCAATTTAAAAGGTGGATTGTTGAGAGACAGACATGTAGTGAGTTGCAAGGATTCAATTGACTTAGGCTTGATTCCATTTCCCCTCCATTCCATATTACATGTATTCTTTCACGACAAGTGTTGAACAAAAAGTTTTGATGCCCTGACCCCGGTTATCCTAGCTNTTAGGCTTGATTCCATTTCCCCTCCATTCCATATTACATGTATTCTTTCACGACAAGTGTTGAACAAAAAGTTTTGATGCCCTGACCCCGGTTATCCTAGATTTGCTAACTTGCTTGGTATGTGGGAATTTTTTTTTTAATGTTTTTTGAGTTGTGTATTATTTTTCTTAGGTTCCCAATCCTTATCATTCTTATATCTCTCAAGCTTGGATTGCACTTGGAAGCCCCAATATGGTTATGACATACCTAAGTAGTTTTTTTGTATAATGAAGTGTGCTCCAATTTTAAAAAATACAATAGAATAGTTGTATTTTAAATCATCCTAGTTGTTGATAGATTGTTGATTTGAGGATGCCGAGGTCTTAGTGTGAGTATACCACCAATTTAGTTGAAAAAGTGTAACTGCTCCTATTACAATATATAAGAGTTGACCATCCATAACATCTGGTATTTCCATGTATGAGTTAAATTCCATTGAAAAAATTAATTCACATACTGTTCAGGAAAAATTGATCAAGATACACTATAAAGTACAACAAAAGAAATATAATATGGAACAGTAAGTCATTTTAGTATATAAAGTGCTTATGATTAGTGAGGATAGGATCCTAGGCATGTAAAATAGTTAGAGCCATGTGAACTGCAGTAAGAAAATATCATATTAGATTATATAAATTTTTGTATTGTGTGTGTTGTTGTAAAGATATGAGACTATTTAATTTTTCCAAACTTTAGGATGTGTGCTCTTTCTTTAATTTATTACTGCTTTTAAGTTTCAATTTTTTCTCTGTTTTAAAGGTATAGAGAAAGAGGACTTTATTCCAGATATTGATGATGGGAAATCCAGATCATGTTTGATGAAAGCTTAAAGGAGTTTGCTGAGAAAGTACAATTTACAAAAAAATATAATATCCAAGAAGCAACTGATGAGAAAAATGTAGCAACACAAGCGAATTTGGAAGCAATTGATGATCCTGGTGCAATGACTACTATTTTCACCAGTGCTGATATTAGTCTTACATGATTATTAGACGAGTCCCTTTACTATGAGACTTTCTTCTCTATATTAGGAAGTGAAACTCAAAATAATGGAAGGTGTTATGCTCGTTTATCAATCTCAGATGACTTGACAAAAATTTCAGTTAAAAAATCAGCACCTACAACTTACCTGGAGCTTATATTGCACCTTTTCAAGGTACTAAATTTCCCCTTAACAAGTAATCTAAATGTGACAAAGTGTGAATTGAAAAGGGCAGTGAATATTGTACTAGTTCTAAATGTGACTCATTTACCTAGTTAATCATGTACTTTGAAAATGGAGATCGCGACATGTGGATTGGAAAAAAACAACCTGCTAATAGTGACACAAACAACTCAAACACAAAATGTGCATCTAAAGTACATTAAGTGATAAACCTAGGAAACAAACCATTGAACCTAGAATCCTTTTGGAGGTTAACGGTGGGACACATGTAATATCACCTAGTTTAGTGGAGAAGCTGGATCTTATGTTATCTTGCATGGGTTTCAATGATACCGATGGAATTGACCCTCCTTGAAAGGATAAAATTGTTTGTCCGAGACCATCTTGCTTCATAGGCACAGGAGCACTCCCTCTAATTTGAACACATTGCACAACATAAACATTGCTAATGGGTATGACATAAGTTGTTCTAGCAATCCTTGAACCAAGGCGCTCTACTAAACCACTAAGAATTTTCTATATGATATGGAGTTTCTTCGTTACAAATTAAAATCTATTACGATTGGAAGAAATCAATGGAAACACAATGAAAATACAAAGGGTTCCCATTGATTATAGAATGGAGTTGTAATTAGCTTAAACAATGCATTTCAATGTTGTATGATATCGAGTTTTTCCATTACAAATTGTACTCTATTGTGATTTGATTCATGGATTAAGAGTTGTGCTCAGCTTCCAATTTTGTCACATTCATTTCCTTCTAGATTTGAAACCCTTATCATCTTGGAGTATAGTGAATAATATTCAATAGATTGAGCAAATGGATTGCTTATATCCTATGCAACAATATGTTTTTGACCCGTCTTGTCATATTTTATCACTGGCCTTACACATGACCGCATCTCACTACAATGTGTTGCATAACAAACCATTCACAAGATTTATACCAATAAATATTTATAAGCTCTCTACATCATATTGCCTTGATATTTATAACAACAACATTTGTGGAAATGTACTTCCTTACACGGTACACGTGCGAGTATGCTTCTTTCCAGGGACATATTGAAGAAATTTCCTAATTTTCTTCTTTCAGACAACAATCTTAGTTGTGTCCTTCCTTCTGAAATAAGAGAGATGATGAAACTAGGAAAGATCGATCTGAAACCGCAATAATATCACTAGAACCATTCCTTGGAGGCTTTTATATCTCAACGAATCCTTCAAAAATAGGCAGTTTAACTAAGGTTTTAGATATTAGATAAAACTAATTGTTGGAAGGAACCATATCACCAAATCTTGGCCATCTTGTGATGTTTTTGACAAGTTAACCTTGATTATATGGCTGATGTGGAAACACTTAACTATGATGATTTGGATAGTGTTTCAAAGATACAAAATAACAAATAGTGTTTATAAAATAGTTTTCTAAAAGAATATTCAAAACATATTTCTTCAAGCACTACAACAAATATAATGCTTTCTGACGTTGGAGGAGTCTTGCCTCTTGGTGCATTTCTGTAATGTCTTGGTGGCGAGTGCTCAAAATAAATCCTAAAACTTGAATATATACCACATCAAAATAAAATTATTATGTTAGGAATTCCTTCCAACTTTGGAAATTTAATGAGGCTTTATGAATGCATACAAACTTGTCCCTTTCAGGAATATTCCTTTCACAAAGGTGATGAGACCTTGGGGAAGAGCGATCTGGAGATGGTGTATGATAACATCGAGCATAAGATAAATGGCATATCATGATGCTTACAACTTAAAATATAAATGTACCTTCATCAACTACAACTATACTCTTACCTTTTCCTGGAAATATTTTANAGATGGTGTATGATAACATCGAGCATAAGATAAATGGCATATCATGATGCTTACAACTTAAAATATAAATGTACCTTCATCAACTACAACTATACTCTTACCTTTTCCTAGAAATATTTTACCACAATTAGAAATCTTAACTGGAACAATAGGTCTTCCTTGATCTGTAGTTGATAATCGCTCAATTTTCTTTAGTACATCTAATCCCTCAACAAATCTTCCAAAGAAGACATGCTTGCTTTAGATAATAAGAAAAGGGACATTAATTATATGAGAGTAAAATAGACAATAGAGATGGGGAGAGGCAACATATCCAAATTAGTCAGACAAATGTTAGCCTCACCCCCTTAGTAGCATATAGACCAAGTGAATTGGACTGAAGAGAATTTCCTACAAATATTTATTAGAATTTAAAATGTCAAATGGTAAAAATACACTGGTGTCTCGCACCCAAATAAAGTAACCCATTATTTCAAGGTAAAAGAATCTTGTATTTCTAAAATATGAAATTTCCATATGGTGACACTTATGAGTCATGGATAAAGAGAAAATATGTCGATCACAACCAACATGTAATGTTGCTCAGACAAACTCAAGTGCATACAAAAAATCATAGATATGGAATCAAGTATATACCCATCAAGATGAGGTGTTGCTGCAAAAGTAATAAAATAACTAAGAACCATTGGTGTTCTAAGATACGAAATTTCCATATGGTGACACTCGTGAGTCATGGATAAAGAGAAAATATGCCAATCACAAACAACATGTAATGCTTCTCAGACAAACTCAGGTGAATACAAATTCTATGGGACTTGATGGATTGATATTTTATGGGATCAACAAAACAATTACTCATTGAGTGAACAAAATAAAAAATGGAGCAAAGCCTAAGTATATTTCATCAAAAGAACCACTGCCAATTTTGTACCCAAGTCTATACTTGTTGTTTATGTGTGACTCCATGTCACGGGATGTCACAATTTTAGACCCTATGTGCACACATTCGAGGTTAATATCCACATTCCAGTACCCACAATGATGTCCCAACACCCCCCCACACACTTCAACATCTACACGTGTTCTAGCTCTGTGCATACACTTTGTCATCATGAGATTTGTGGAAATGACCATATTTTGTTGAATATCTCTACACTAAACTAAAATATGAATATATATATATATATATATATATATATATGCACAATGATATTTAAAAAGTTTCTTGTCAAGTTATGGTTGTCTCAAATGGTTCCCTTTAGCAGTAAAGTGGATTCTACATGTAGCATAGTATAATTGCTTGACAAAATCAGTGAACCAACAACATACTTGGTTGTAATGATAAATAATCAAGTTTTATGCAATAAAGCACTAGCAAAATGAAGTCAATAAATATAACAAGGATACCATATTTGGAATATATTGCGAAAATTGCCTGTAATGGCAAGCTCAATAAAGGGTTTGGTTCTTGTATTTCATACTTGTAAAAATGACCTTATGGTCATTGGAGGCCAAATAAGACTTGAAGGTGAAAATATAGAGTTGAATTTCTTGCATCCTACACCTGAAGGAGGATCTTTGAAATGAATTTGCTAACAGTTAAGGAATATGCAAGAGTTATACTTCTCACTTATGAAACCATACTATTGGCATCGATTCCTTGTTGAATGGTTATCAAAAATACATTTGATATTTTTCCACTTGCATATTTAGCCTATCAATACCTATGTGTTGGAATGTTGAATTCTCTACCAGCTCTTAGTAACGATATGAACAAGGAAAATTCCTTTGTTGTAGTAGTGGCTCTTAAAATTTGTGGCATATTGAGAAATGTAATATTGTGAACAAGTGATAGAGTATATTACAAAATATCTAGTAATCAAGAGTAATATTAGCAATGGGGATTTACAGATGTTTGTAGAAGGAAATATCATTGGGACTCTATGGTGTCGAATCCTCCATCTAGCAAAGTAGCAAGTCCACATTACCATCATTCAAATCCCATATTTTGAATATCAACAATAAAGATCAACCCCATATTCAAGGGCATCAAATCGAGCATTTCCATGCAGTCATTTAACAGGTGGTATTCAAAGGAGGGACAAAGGAGGGACAAAGGAGGGACAAATATCAAAGTATAGGATGTTAAAGCATATTTGGGTCATAGATTGAACACTTGAAATCTACAGGATTCCAAGAAATCCTCTCTAGATTTATGGAAATAGTGGGGCATATATCCTCAAATTTCAGGTAGAATATTAGTTGACAGTTATAGTCAAACCTTCTATTTTAAGGGAATCGAACTCAACAGTGGTACTATCATTTAGAAAATCAAATCAACAACAGTACTTAGCATTTAGAAAATCAACTCCAGGTGTAGCATTTCCTGCCTCTAGTTGAATGTTTTTCTTATTGAAATTCATGGCGTAATTCATGTCACTAACCCTGGATTCATATATGGTGCTATGCTATTCAGGACATTTTTTTGGAGGTTGTTATTGGCGTTATATGGGATGCTTTTGTGGATGCTAATTGGGATGTTATTTGGGATGCTAATTATCGTCCAAAATAATGCCAACTTTTAAAAATGGACAATATTTGGGATGCTAATTGGGACGCTAATTGGGATTCTAATTGGGATGCTAATTGGGACGCTAATTGGGATGTTAATTGGGATGCTAATTAGCATCCAAAATAACGCCAACTTTTAAAAAGGGACACTAATTTGGATGCTAATTTGGATTCTAATTGGAACGCTAATTGGGATTCTAATGGGGATGCTAATTGGGATGCTAATTGGGGTGTTAATTGGGATGCTAATTAGCATCCAAAATAGTGCCAACTTTAAAAAATGGACGCTAATTGGGATGCTGATTGGGACGCTAATTGGGACTCTAATTGGGACGCTAATAAAAACTCTAATTGGGACGGTATTTGGGATGCTAATTAGTGTCCAAAATAACCTCAATTTTTAAAAAGGGATGCAAATAACACCATTAAAAGTGCCATCCTGTGGAACAGTTTCCACTTTGTCCAAAAAATGATGAAAAATACACTAAAATGGATAGTGGATGCTAAAAAGGAAGCTAAAAGGGATGCTAATCACAGGTTTTTGTTGTAGTGTCTATACATGATCTTTTGTGATTTGAATAGAACTTTAATTTCCACAAAAGATGACAATGGAAGTTCCATATTCGATCCCAAACTCTCCAAGTATGCCCTGTAACCATACACATTGAGTAGATGCATTTACACCTCCTCTCTATTCGGCCTTTGTAGAAAAAAGTGCAATGGAAATTTTATTTTTACTTGAACATATGATTGGTCCATATGCAAGCATAAACATATATCCATAATTTTATTTTCTATCATTTTTATCACCTTCCCAATCAGAGTCAGTAAAACCAACTAACTCTAGGTCATATTTTGCAACATAGTGAATCCCATGTGTCTTGGTTCCTTGCACAAAGTGAAATATTCTCTTTGTTTCCATCCAATGGATATATGATGTATCTGATCCATATGTTTATATGTTACACTTACTTCATAATAAATATTAGGTATAGCTTGAGTCAAATAGATAAGACAACCAACTAGTTTCCTGTACATAGTATTGTTTTCCAAGGGAGTTGATTTTGCTTCTTCAAGCTTAACTCATGATAGGAAAGGAGTCTTTATTGGATTAAAATATTTAATTTTAACCTTTTTAATAAAATTTGATGCATATTTGGACTAATTTAATTTTATTTGAAAGGATTTTTGATAAACCTCAAGCCCCAAAAATTGTCTCAATAGTCCCAAATCGGTCATGGAGAAGGCATGGTTCAAAGCTTCCTTCAAGGAGGAAATTTATTTCATGGAAATTCATGTCATCAAAAGGTCATCCAAATACAAGACAATAATAGTGATTGAACCATGAATAATATTCAAATATACATCTGGATAAAACTTGCATCTACAAAAGTGTTGTTATAGCAGAAACCCATCAATCTTCGTATACCAAGCTTTGGGAGCTTGTTTTATCCCATATAGCGATTTATTCAACCTGCACACAAGAGATGGAATAGTAACAAAAACTTAAGGATACTGAATATATATCTCTTATTTTATATATACATGTATAAAGGTGCTCTTTACATCCATTTGATGTACCTCCCATTGCTTGGAAGTTGCAATGTCTAAAACTAGTCTTATAGAATCCATGTTTGCCATTGGTGCAAATGTCTCATTGTAGTCAATGACTTAGAATTGGAAGAATACCTTAGCCAATAAACTTTACTTATAATTCATAGGATATCCATCAACAACAAACTTTGTCTTGAATACCCTTTTGCACTTCACTAGGTTTCTCCCTGGTGGAAGATTGAGTAGTTCCCACGGTGTTCCCATGTCTCATTCTTTTGGAGCGAATGGAATTCTTATTTAATGGATGTTTTACATAATGGATCTTATGAAGCTTATTCATATTTTTTTGGATCATATTTAATAATCATATATCACTTCTCATCAAATCATGGGTCCTTGACAGAAAGTGCACTGTCAAATTGAGATCTAGCTCTTCTAGGATCACCAGGATTCTCAGTTGGTTCCCCAGCTTCTTTAATGGTATTTGCTACCCATTTTGTTCTTGTGGGAGTGTTAGGATATATAGTGAAATATTCATTATCAGACATATCAGAATCATAAAACTTATTATAGTTTTCACTTACAATCTAAGGTGGTAGAGGTGAAGAGGATTCTCCTATTTATGTTACTGGAATAGGATCTTATTCAAACTGAACACTCCTTTCAATTAAGGGTTTTTGAGTGCTCATACTAATCAATTTGTACCCTTTGGAATATTTTGAATACCCAAAAAATAGGAATTCTTGACTTTGGGGTTCCAAATCCTTTCTCTTTTTAAGTGGAATTCTATCCCAACCTTTAGATCCAAAAATCCTGAAGTGTGACACATCGGGATGTTGGAGTCATTATCCAAACGACACATGTTTATTTGGCCTAATTGGCCTATTTTACCACTTATCCTAAGTTATTGGCTTGAATTTTTGACTGCATCATCAACTGGAACATCCTCCTTCAATCAGGGAGGCTAGCTGTGTCTTCTCCTTCAAGCGGGGAGACTAATTGAGCTTCCTCCTTCAATCAAGGTGAAATTTTTGGTTGATGTGCATGACCTAAGCACCCCAAATTAGTTAACTGATGGTTATTAAATATACTTTCAATTAAAATACAGCTGTAAAGGTGCCTGCATCACTATTCTGTCTATTTTTGGCAATTTTCATTTAACTAGAGTGATTTAAGGTGCCTTCAACAACTTGTGGTGACTCAGTTCACTTCATCTGAGCTAACTAAAGTCAGATATGTGCCCTCACCTACTAATTGACATGTANCATTTAACTAGAGTGATTTAAGGTGCCTTCAACAACTTGTGGTGACTCAGTTCACTTCATCTGAGCTAACTAAAGTCAGATATGTGCCCTCACCTACTAATTGACATGCAGTTGAGTTCTATTCATTTAGAATCAGTTGTAACTTCCTTCAATTTAGTTAGAGCTGATTATTTCTTGTTATTAGTGGTGTACTGATGTGTTTAGTGTGGCTAACTGATAGCTAAGCCACTCTCATGTGTGCAATTCGAATGACCTCTTGGGACTTCGAATTGTCTTGCTATTTTTTCAAGGAATTCTGCAACCGGTGCGGATGCCACTTATTTATCTACCATGTATGATACAAGCATTGCTATAACGGATTTCACCACTCTAGGTGAATCACACTTTGTATGGCCTTCCCATGTCCTGCTGCAGACTCCTTAGACCCTATGGACCACTTTTTTTCCTTTGATGTTTCCTTGATCATCCCTAAAAACACATGAAAAATGATATACATGACTTTTAAACCTATAAGCACGTACATATGCGGGTTTGACCACTAAAACCACGTACATCGGGATTTGTGCATAATCCAAATCATTTTGGAGTTTTCCTTGACATGGATCTGACTCATTTGACTCCTGGCCTTCCCTATGCCTTGAGATCGCTCAG